>OLKM01000085.1:462500-467500 GCA_900291075.1 Melanogrammus aeglefinus
GGTGATTACACACTGATAAACAGAATGGGGGACGGGCGGGTGGGAGCGTCCGGGGTGGTTCCCATCACTCGACAGCCACTTGCGTAACGTCTTTTTTTGACTGATAGGCATACGTCGATTCCGCCGTCCCGATATGTTGCACTGTGATGTTGTGTTCGCAGTTTGTTTTTCATGAATGCATACCAACTTTTCCTTATTTGAGGGCTTCTTATTTATAATTTATAATAAACCATTTAACGTCTGATGTAGTACATGTAACTGAAACAAATGAAAAAGGAAATTGGAAGATTAAAGATACTGAACTCCAAAAAAACAGTTACAAGAGCAGGGAAGAGAGCCAACGCTTTTATTTTGAAACGTGCACAACTGCACGCCAACCTCAGAAGTCTGTGCATGGTCATAATCTGGATTTATTCATTGTGTTTAAAAAAAACAAACTAAAATAACCTAATATCTTTATGAATGACCCTTCTGAATCGCATCTGCTGACTATTACCACAGATACAAAAAAAATAAAAAATAAAACCAAGCATTTTTTTTGTTTCAGTAAACCAAATTGGCAAACAAAAAAAAGTAAAACCTGAAAAAACGGTGTCCTTGTTGTCCATATTTTTGTGTGCCCTGTTTTCTGTTGTTGTTGTATCTCCATGCCATTACAAATGCTGTCACAGCCTACAATGTGTTGTATAGAGCACTATTGATTTTGTTGTAAGAAAAATAAGATAAGAAAAGACGGAAGGGCCTAATCTTCTATTCCTCTCGTTGTTCCACTCTTTTATATCGATTTGTGCGATGGATGGGCCCTCTCATTGGTGAATTATTAGCAATCCAGGATGGCTAAAAAAAAACGTCCCCTTAGCTAATGACGTACAATATGTCTGGTCCAGGCATGTGCCGACTGTTACAGGGTGAAGTATTGTCCTCTCAAGTATAATCAACACTGAATCTTGCTCCACTGTGTACCTCGTCTGTTGCGTTAATGCACAGGCTTTCAATAGAGCATGATGAAAGTAGACTGGTCTCCATGGCTGAGCTTCTTTGGGTTACCTATATAAATATTGTGTGTGTGTGTGTGTGTGTGTGTGTGTGTGTGTGTGTGTGTGTGTGTGTGTGTGTGTGTGTGTGTGTGTGTGTGTGTGTGTGTGTGTGTGTGTGTGTGTGTGTGTGTGTGTGTGTGTATAGGTTCATAAATAGTCTATTGTTCAGATAAAGCCACCTGACTATCATATTTCTGCTCTAAATTGCCTTTGCCAGATAGGAGTTCCCCCCCTCCCCCTCACCCTTCCTCACCCCAGACCGAGGGGGGGGGGGGGGGGGTGTTGTGGACAGACCGTTTGTTTCCCCCCAGTGCCAATGACGAGAGGCTTCTTCACGGCCCATAAACCCAGAGTGACGCGGGGAAACGGGGGAAATGGCAGACTTTCTCAATTTTCTGCCAGGCTGCCCGTCTCTCCGTAACTCTTGTTCAGTCTCACTACTCTCCTCTGTCAGCCTTCCCCTCTCACTCAAACCTCCCTCCTATCGCTCTCTCTCCCTCTATTTCCCTCCTTTGCTTTCTCTCTTTTTTGCCCTCTTACTCCCGCTCATTGCCTCTCTCTCTCTCTCTCTCTCTCTCTCTCTCTCTCTCTCTCTCTCTCTCTCTCTCTCTCTCTCTCTCTCTCTCTCTCTCTCTCTCTCTCTCATTCCCTCCCTCCCTCTCTCTCTTATTGCCTCTCTCCCTCTTGCTCTCATTATCTCTCTCTCTCTCTCACGCTCACGCTCACGCTCACGCTCACTCTCACTCTCACTCTCACTCTCACTCTCACTCTCACTCTCACACTCACTCTCACTCTCTCTATTCAAATATATTAAATTGAGCTTGATTGGTTGGCATTCCATTCTAAGGGAAAAATGTGTTGCCAAAACGGAAATGGAAATGGAAATAAATACTGTAAGTAGTTAAATTTGTCGATAATATAACAAATTGATACCGTTCCACTATTTTAAAATACAATTCCATCCTCTTTCTCTCCCTCTCTGCCTCTGTGCGGCCATTCCTCACTCTCTCAGCTCATATCTTTTTTCTTCATCTCACTCATCCTCACCCTATCTCTCTCTCCCTCTCCCTCCCTCTCCCTCTTTCTCGTTCGGGTTGATCCCTCCACTCATGAAGGAAACTTTCTCATGGCACTCATTTTGTTTTGGCATTTTGAAACCCTCAGACTCGAAAAGGTTAGGTCAAGTATTTATAGGAAATAGATTTAGAGCACAGTGCTGGAAACAATCTATGGAGTTTTGACCAGTCAAAGTCAATGAGACAAATGTACACACACACACACACACACCACACACATACACACACACACACACACACACACACACACATACACACACACACACACACACACACATACACATACACATCACACACACACACATGCGGCCGCACAGTCACACGCTTAGATGAGGCTACGTTGTTGAACACTGTGGTGTCAGTTGAGCAGAACGCAAGCATCATTATGATCGCTGCTGGCATATCAGGCTCGCAATTATCAACGCAGCTTATTCACTCTTTAATTGCCTCATTTAATTTGTTCATATTTGGTGCCGAACAATGTCAACCTGGTGGAGTTGAAACTGATTAGCTTCAAGGACGTGTTTCTCACATGGCACGGAGAGCCGTCCTGTTTGTTAATGTGTGTGTGTGTGTGTGTGTGTGTGTGTGTGTGTGTGTGTGTGTGTGTGTGTGTGTGTGTGTGTGTGTGTGTGTGTGTGTGTGTGTGTGTGTGTGTGTGTGTGTGTGTGTGTGTGTAGTTTTGAAGATCAAATCGGTTGGCGTAAGCTCAAAAGAAAGTGATTCTGAAGATGATGCACATACAATTTCCCTCTGTGAAATATATGTGCATATCTATTTTTGACATATTTATCATGATGGCTCATTTCATCGTTTAATTTTTTATTATGAATATTATTATCATTTTTATTTTTATTATTATTATTATTATTATTATTATTATTATTATTATTATTATTATTATTTTATTATACCTATTTCAAGCGACATATGGAAACAAATCTATACTGCACCTATGCACCTATTCTGCCTTTCAGTATTTTGCCATTACTACCATGTCAATTGGTATTTTGCAACTGTTCCTGGTTTCAAAATATATTGACAAGTTGCTGAACAAGTTTTGGTTGTTTTTCTGAACTCCAATATCTGTCAGGTTTCCTCACAGCCATGAATGTGTGTGTGTGGTGCTGTGACCTAGTTTGTGCTACCTTGGACTTCGAAAAGTTCATGTTGATAAACCACCACTAAAGTTGACAGAATTGAACTGATGCTTTACGATGAAGTCACTATACTTTCCTGGAACTGCCCACCCTTGTGTACTTGGGTGTGTGGGTGTGTGTGTGTGTGTTTGTGAAAGAAAAAATGTGTCCAGGCGGGTTGTGGGTTGGCGGGTGGGTGGGAGTGTACTTGCATATATTCTACATATGTATAACTGTCACACACTCCTAACTGTGTGCTAGTGTTTTCGGCATATGTGTGTGTGTGTGTGTGTGTGTGTGTGTGTGTGTGTGTGTGTGGTGTGTGTGTGTGTGTGTGGTGTGGTGTGTGTGTGTGTGTGTGTGTGTGTGTGTGTGTGTGTGTGTGTGTGTGTGTGTGTGTGTGTGTCTGTGTGTGTGTGCAGCTCATTGTTGAGTCTGCTGGTGAGGTTGGTCTCATTAAGATTGATGAGGAGTGGCCAATGTCATGGCTGGGTTAGCGGCGCAACGGTAGGCCGGCACCGGCCGTCCCAGCACTGCAGCACGGCGCATAATTATCTGGTTAAATGTCTAATGAACAGGCTAATTTATTCATTTATGCGCCCTGGTTATTTATCACATGGGGGGCGGGGACTGGAGCGTTTCAGGGCCCTTTTGGAAGGGAGGGGCCAATCATACTCGCTCCCTGCGTTGTCAAGGACAGGTGAAAGAACTTTCCGAGTGCAAAGAGTTCAAAATGCATCTGGTGTTTTTTGATCAATCATTTATGCAGGCTCAATATCGGGCTTTATAATTACTTCATCTGAAGAGTCGGGGCAAGTGCTTAATCTTTTTTTTTTTATCAAAGAATGAGGATTATATTCAAGAACTCTTAAAAGAAACTGGCTTGCAATTTTTATGGTGGAATTCTGACACATATAGATTGAATAAATTATTTATAGCATTTACTTTACTACAATTCTAAGCTATTCATGCAAGGATTTAAGTTTATTATTTTCTTACAAGCTACAATTTATTGTAGAAATGGGAATATTTATGCATCTGCATGCATGCGTGTCTGTGTGTGTGCGTGTGCGTGTGTGTGTGTGTGTGTGTGTGTACCATGTGCCCCAGAAACTAGTTGACATATGACATATTCTTGCATGACAATTATCCCATTTAAATTTCCATGTCTCAAAAGATGACCTGCCCCATGAGAGTGTCACAGGAGCACCACAGACCGCAACCTAAGAATAATAAAAAAAAGCCACCTTAAAATATTCATTATCATATCCAGGTCAGAGCATGACCAAAGCCTGTTAGGAAAACATTGCTTTAAATCGTTTTCTAATATTTATAATAGAGAATCTGCATGGTCCGGACTTGCGATTTGGTTTCTGTTAGCAGGCTTTGATGAAAGGCCATTTAGCGATCGTACACATTTTCCTATCGGCAAACCTGAAAACTCGGCACGCAATCCTGATCATGGATGGATCAGAAACACGCTATCAACGCAAGCTTGAGCTTACGATAAGCACTGCTCTTCATCGTTAAAAGTTTTTGGAAAGCCACAGCTTTTGGCCAATAACCACCACATGGTGCGCTCAGCGGACCGACGGAAGACGGAAACGCTCAGCTTAGATGATTCAACAAGACTTCTTTACAAAGTGGGCCAGAGTGTGCTGTGAATTCCTCATGAGCAGCGTGGTGAGCATGGGGAGAGAAGCCGGGGTAAGGAGGGGGGGGGGGGGGGGGGGGGGGGCTTCCTGTTG
>OLKM01000085.1:472500-487500 GCA_900291075.1 Melanogrammus aeglefinus
CCAATGCCCCTCAAGAACTTAAATACTTTCAAAAAGTTACAAGTCGAGAGTCGAAATCTAAAACAATCTGCTTCAGCAATTTGGTCATATTTTTAAGTATGTATACAGAATCTTTGCAATATATGTAGAGCATGTTTTGCTTAGGGTAATGGCATTAGATGTTTGATGATCAAAATAGAATAAATTCAGATCATGAAGTACCTCCCGATTGCTCTTCTCCTTATCATGTTTGATTGGTAGTACCAAAGCAATTATTACCCACGTACCTCTGTCTCTTTCTCACTCACTTCCATATGCACGCACGCAAGAAAGCATGCATACACACACACACACACACACACACACACACACACACACACACACACACACACACACACACACACACACACACACACACACACACACACACACACACACACACACATGCACGCAGACACGTACACGCAGACACGTACACATGCAGGAGCCAGGTACAAATGCACAAAGAAGTAGTTTTCCATTCCTTAAGTAAGACCATTCACTCTTTTCATACTGCCTACATGGTGAGGTTGTGAAGATTGCGAGACATGAGACAGTGTTGAGTCGTCGCCACAGACAGCAGTATGTATAACAGCCTGCTTGCTGTGGTGCAGAAAAGTAAAGAATCCATGCAAGATGTTCCCACTTATATTGCGTTCAACTTTCATAATAAGTAACTTTCTTTCTTGATGAGTAATCACAACCTTAATAAACCTTCCCCGAACAGCAAGCAGAAATTGGGGCTGAATTATTATTAGTTAATTACTACCTCTCTGATCTGAGCTAATGAAAATAGCTACAATTAAAACGTTTCCCATCACCTGCCGGTATGGCTCAAATGTTATTGTGTTTTATTTTTATTTTGAGGATTTAAATGATTTAACCTTATTTAACCGGGTTAGTTTGATTGAGATTTATGAGACAGCAACATAAATAACACATAGCCGAGATTTGACGGATATAAAACCATTTAAGATGCATATAAGAAATCAAACAAGTACCATTAGAAAAGATCAGACGATTGAATTGCCAGAAGATTATCCTCTTGTTGTCAAATATTGCCTCACTCGCAGACATTGCAATTCTACGGACCCCCTTGAAAACATACGAGAAGGTCTGGCAATGGGAGATTGCATAATGAGCAACCCAGAAGGGGGATCCTTCAGAAAAAAATAAACTCAATCACCCACCAAACTAACAAAATTGCAAAGATTACCATCAACAAAATGACCCTTAATGTTTGCCTCATTTTTCTCAGAGTGTTGCTGAATTGTTTTTTAATCGTCTCAATTTCTTAGTCAAGCCGTTAATTTCTTAATTTCCTAATTAAGCGTTTCCCTCACAATTACGCTGAAGGCAAACGACTCCACGGCGACTCCACGGCGACCTCAGCGGCGTCGTATTGCGAGCGTTTTCTCAGTTGGGCTGACGGCGCTGCGTGTCTGGGTGATCTACCTAACGATGTGGCTGACGCATACCGCGTTTCTCCCGTTCTGCACGTCTGCTGTCTGTTGGCTCAACTGGACTCCACCCGTGTCCGAGTATCTGGGGCTGGCAGGAAGAGGAAGGAGGAGGAGGAGGAGGAGGAGAGGAGGAGGAGGAGGAGGAGGAGGAGGAGGAGGAGGAGGAGGCGGGCGGAGACCAGTGTTACGGATTGCAGATGGAGCGAGGGGGGTGGGTGGGTGGGGGGGACGCATAGGGAGGACATGGGAGGAGTAAAGCAAAGACGGGGCAGAGTGAGGATGGTTGTTCACACTGTTGATCTCAGAGAACGAGGTTGGAGGTTAGCTAGGCTTACGTGACATTGAGATGGGATTGCACCAAGGGCTATTGGCAGAAAACTTTGGGGCCCGAGTGCCCAAAGCACATGCAATTTGAAGACATTAGCAATAAGAAAATATGTGAGAAAGGGAGCGTATGGGATGAGATTGATGCAATATTCTGAAACTAATGGGCTGTGTTTTCCCCCTGCCTGCGCTGGTGTCGCGAATCATAGTGCCACTGTTGCTCTGACTCGTGAGAACATCACTCTAATGATGTGATCAGATTTCCTCAAGTTGCATAATAATACGCAGACAAATAAGCGAACATGTCTCTCTACAAACATATTCCTAGAAATTGACCCGTACCAATGGCGTGTCCCCCCGAAAGTTGACATCATACAGGTGACAGAGTGCAAGGTGATAGGGTCTGAAAAACATTTGTACCGGCTGCTGGGTAAGTGCGGCTGATGCAGTTGTAGGGAATACTCGCTCTTGTATCTTATATAAAGAAACTTGACTTGACTCAGCCGACGTTTGAAAGCAAACAATTTTCAGTTTCAGTTTGTTTGGGGATGTTTTGGCCCTCATGCATAATGGAGGGCTGTCAGTTTGCTAGCTCAGACATTCAATCCCTCCTTGCAGTGTGTCTGGCTGCCTTTTGTCCAATTATTTCCCCTTAAACTCCCAAACACAAACCCTTGTTCTCTGGAAGGTCCTAGATTGCAGAGTAGCCCTCAGGACAAAGCAAAGATGGATACCGCTATGTGCCGCTATGGAATGGGACAGACAGACACACACACACACACACACACGTGCACACACGCACACACACACACACATGCACACACAAGCCTGCTGTGTCGATCGCATCCGGATAACAATTGACATTGTCTCATTACATCTTGAATCTGAAATCCGTAATCTTCCTTGTCATCTCGTCACTCTTTCAGTCTTTTGTCTGATTTAATCACCATTTGTTTTTTATGGGCGAAATGTTAAATATGTTAAATAGCATTGGTTTGACCCGTGTGCTTTTACATGGCATACCTGGGACCACTGTTTTCAGTACCAAAACCTGTGCACGAACGCACACACACATAATAACACACACACAAACAATAACACATAAAAGCACACACCCATACACCGACACACTTAAAACACACAAACCCAAGCGCACACATATCATAAATCTTTTTTTGCCCTTGAAACTCAAGGTGCTGCTTCATTTGTCTTGACCGGTCCCGTACGTGACCATTTGGGATCGTGCGCTAGAAATCCTTACCTGTGTGTTTAACAGTATACTCCCATGATTTGAATGCTCCCCTGAGAGCCAACAATAGCCATTTGTAGGGCAGTCAAGCAAAACAAACAGCCTGCACCCACACCTACACACCCAAACCCCCCCTCTCCCCCACAGACACACATATAGACATGCATGCCCGCACGCACACATACACACACACACACACCACACAAACACCCACACAAACACATCAGTCAAGACACACACACACACACCAAACCACACACAAACTCCCAAGCAAACACATTATTCAAGACACACACACGCGCACACACAGTCACACACACAGTCACACACACAAACCCTTCTTATCAAGGACAACCAAACCAGGACTCGACTACCAAATTGCTTTTTTTGTAGGTTTCGTTTTCAGGTATTTCTTCCTGGCATTTCCCCGGGGGGGAGAGTGTGTACTGAATAGAGTTGACCCTGTCTCTCTCCCTCCGGTTACCCCTCAATGCAGGTATGGCTGCTAAGGGGCCAACTGGCATGAATGGATTTTTTTTTTTTCTGATTGATTTTCTGTCTCGCTGCACTGAAGGGGTTAAACAGTTACATGGGACCCCCTCAACCCTAAACATACACACAAACACACACACACACACACACACACACACACACACACACACACACACACACACACACACACACACACACACACACACACACACACACACACACACACACACACACACACACACACATACCACCCATACAGCAAGATTGCCTTCAACTGCGAATGGGGAGAGAAAGAGAGAGAGAGACAGTGCGAGGGAGAGACGGGGGGAGCGAGAAATTAGAGACATAGAGAGAGGTAGAGGTTAGGAAAGACATAAATAAGAGAAACGGGTACCATGATATTCAGGGAAATGCCCGGTTCACCCATATTTGAGCTTGTCTGCCATCAGAGATTATATCTAAAGTCTGATTTTTGAGACTACTCTTATTGGATGAATGTTTCATGGTTTCTTTGCACTTACTGTCCTGAAAGAAAGGGGTCTAGATGCTAGGATGTGGCGACCCTGTCATGGTCATGATTGTCACTAGCCATTTCTAAAGCCAGTCCTGGAGGTAGAAAGACGCTCGTGATTTCCATTAAAGCTTTTGAATCGGTGGTCCTACATGACATCAACGTTTTAATCTTAATAACTGTTCATCGAAATCATATTATTCATATCATTATTTACCCAAGCCAGCAGTAATAAAATCAACCTGTGCCATACCGTGTTTATCCATTAAACGACAGCACCTTTATGTGTTGAAAGAAATTCCACAACGCTGCCTGCTTTCTGTGCTCATCTCATCGTAACCCTCTCTCTTTTTTCTTTCTGTCTCCCTTGCAGGTAATGTGGTGCATCTTTGTACATCCTTTTGTTCCTCCCCTTGGGTGCTGCTCCCTGAGAGACGGGCGCAGATGTGATGAGTAACATGATTTTTTTTCTATTCTGTCTTGCGCTGGATGGGTATGCAGGCACAGCGGGGCAAAGTCACTGTAGCATCTAGGCTCTCATCATCATACGCGCACACCAGAGTGAAACCTGGAGAGGCGTATAGTACCCATATGCAGAAGCTCTCTCCCAGCTTAGCGTAATAAGGCCTATGTAGAAGGCTAGAAATCCATGTATTTTATTAGGGAGTGCGTAAGTATTTGATTTGGAATTAAATGACACATTATGCACTGGAAAAAAAGTCTGGTTAAAATAAAGAGTTTAGAAACACTTTTGCACATTAGGAGATACACACACACAAACATGGCACACATGAACCTCACACACACACACACACACACACACACACACACACACACACACACACACACACACACACACACACACACACACACACACACACACACACACACACACACACACACACACACATAAACACACACACACAATCAAGTTCCTAGAAAGATAGTCAAAGATAGAGTATCTGCAAACACACCTGTGGGCAAATATGGTTATGCAAACACGCACCCGGCAAACACCCATGCACACGATCCCCCCCCTAACAGTTAACAGTATGATACATACTGCAGGACACATACCACATTAACTAAAATACCCCATTGATTCAGCAGATAAATGGTGAGGTGTGAGTGTGCTTGTGAGCGCATCATGCATATGTTTGCATTGCCTTTTGACAGCTGTCAACGGAGGCTAATCGTTACAAATGCAGTTGACGGCGAACATTCATATCGAATTTAAGCTCTGATGACACCCAAAACGCACCCATGAATTCCCTACTAGTTTGCCTTTGAGTTTGTTTTGTGTTCTGTGTTGCAGTATTATCTCAAACTTAATGACCCTGAGAGAAACTCTGGGAACACAGTGTTCGCTAGCTGAAAATGTAGGGAGCTCTGACTAACCCGCTAAACAATGGGATTCACTCGGAGGGTTAGCATGGCATCGTGTTTGCACTCCACGAGTGCAGGGACACAGATATTTCCCAGACTTGTTGAGGGACTGCTGATGCAAACACCTCGCCATCTGCTAGAAGCAACCCTGCAGGCAGGTATGCGCGAGCGCACACGCACACGCACACACACACACACACGCACACACACACACACACACACACACACACACACACACACACACACACACACACACACACACACACACACACACACACACACACACACACACACACACACACACACACACATTACTTACACATTCACTCCCTCACTCACTCCCTTACACAGACACAAAGACACAGACACAGACACAGGCACACACACACACACACACACACACACACACACACACACACACACACACACACACACACACACACACACACACACACACACACACACACACACACACACACACACACACACACACACACACACACACACACACACAGGGACCCACATACACTCACGGACACACACACAGCACAGGTACAGGGCTCCACTGCCAGACAGACAAGCAGCTTGCATGCTTGCCCATGCACGTCTCTGTTCTCTTTTGGCAAGAAAAGGCATTGTGTTTGCTCTGTCGTCAGAGAGTAAACACAAGCAATCTGTATGTCCAGAGCTCTTCTCCTAATGTGGTTGTTTCGGGGGAGATTTCTCATTGGTCAGCCCTCTCAGTTTAGGTAAACAAATCAAATCTTGCATCTATTTTTCCATCTTGTAGGTATTTTTGTTTTGTGCAGGAATACACATTTGTGTAAATCAGATTGTGTCTTGTGGGTGTGTGTGTGTGGGTAGGGTAGATTGCAGAACTGTGTTTTCTTCTCTTGGTGACATAATGTGGTGAAACTGGTTGGGTGCATTGGGGCGGTTCAGTTGACTTGCACAAGCATAACCCACAACTTTCTAGGTCATGTGTACCCTAGCACTTATTTTCTCTTTTTCCATGGCTCACTTTATAATCCTGCACTTGGTGTCGTTGCGGAGAGGGCCCCACACACATTTACAAACTCTCACTCTCACACGCACGCACACACGTCATGCACACATGCACACACGCACATACACATATATCACACACACACAAACGGACACACACACATATATCACACACACACAAACGGACAGACACACATCCATGCACAGACACATGCACGGCTACACAATATACCTATGCAGCAGAGGGAAAAGAGGTGATTTTTGTAGTCCTCTCTAGAGGTGCTATTCCTAGGCATAGAGTGGCAGAATAATCTGACCACAGAGAGATCTGGTGTTGGAGGCTTCCTGGAGAGGTATCCATTTGAGAAGAGAACTAAAGCACAATTTAGCGAAAGGGCAGGTGAGTGTAATGTCGGAAGGATAAAGGACTCTTCATCACTGACAAAAAAACTGGCTGGATGAAAGGTCTAATAACATGCTAAGCGACTTCTCAAATCCATAGATGTCACCATCTGGTATGTTTCCTTCCTGTATCAACAATTTTCTGCACAAAAAAAAAAGCACCACTCTTTCCCTTCAAACTGATCCTTTGTATCATAGATTCAGATATATTGTGCTGCCCTGCATGAAGCTAATGTGGATCCTGGATGATGACCAAGTGAAAAGGAGACCTGCTAGGGTGGCAGGTCGCGACCCCACAACCTCACCTCCCTGACCTGCAGACATGTGGCGCCCTGTGGTCTGCACCGAAGAGCAGCTCCCGGCGTCCACTCACATTTAGTCTGGTGCGTTCTGTGTAAACACAACGACAATGCTAGGATTCGCCCGTTAGCTGAACTCTTGGAGCGAGCGGTTCGACTCCTGTTCTTTGAAAGGGGGAAAAAAAACAATGAACCTGAATAACTGCAACGCTTCTTACAAGCTACGGCACGATGGCCGTATTACTCCTGCCCAGAGAGGTTTCAAAGTTATAATTAAGTTCAATTACCAAAGTTAGCTACACGGTTGCATTTAAGGCCTGGGCTATTATCAAGCTATTATCTAATGCTATCGAATAAAGAGTTGCTGCGAGTAACACAAGTAAGAAACATCATTAAATTGGTGTCTGCTCTCGAAATGAACAGAGGTGCTCTGTCTAAACTACCTAAAACGGGTTTCCAGGCTATGTCACCTCCACTATCTGGGTGCCTTTCATTGTGTGGCTGATCGTCATCTTATTCTGGGTGGATCTATGTTGAAACCTGATTGGGATCAATGGCATTTGGGGCTCTGCTAGTTCCAAACAAACCCAGTTATGTAATCTCCAGTGAGGCAGCGGCACACTAGGGCGTAAGGGCCACGCTAAAATCCGTACATGGTTCATTTGAGCACATCCACCGAGCCTTAGGAGATGCAGTGATATGTGCGAATGTTTTTTTTCCCTCCCTAAATTTGCCCAGAGAAAGGGTGTGTCTCAGGAAAAACACAAGAATTTTGTTTTTCAGAGCGCGGACGATGGCAGTGGGACGTGCATATGCTTTCGCCCAACGGTGGTGGAAATCTACACAGCCACTGGCTTTTGGACAGTGCGCACACACACACACATACACACACACACACACACACACACACATTCTCACACTCTCTTGCACACACACATATGCTCCGGCTCATAGTTCTGCCTACACACCCGTCAGTCCGACGGTGAGCGAAGGCTGTGACGGGCTGACACGCAGCCTTCCGTGACAAACGTTTTGCGTATTAAAACTTCACATTTGCAGCGGTTGTGGGTTTGATAAAGCTCTCGCACGCGGCGTGTTTTATATTCAGTGACTGCAGGGCTTAGCTTACAGTGCGCCGCTGTAAATGGGATATATTGTATTGTAGTGGCGGAGCAGAAATAAATAGTGTGAAGGAAAAAAAACAGGGCCATCAGTTTTTTTGTATTACAAGTATACACTGAGCAGCGTGTATATATACATGAAGCCATGCAGGGACCCGCAAAACAAACTCACAATCTACACTGAGCCGCGGTCTCATGTCTGCAGATTACCTGTACAAATCCCTACAACTCTAAATTGTGACCAAGCCTGTTTCACAATAGAGTCTGTGTCATTGGCTCTGTGTGTGTGTGTGTGTGTGTGTGTGTGTGTGTGTGTGTGTGTGTGTGTGTGTGTGTGTGTGTGTGTGTGTGTGTGTGTGTGTGTGTGTGTGTGTGTGTGACAACGTGATCATTCCAGTCAGGCCGGCTCATAAAGATGTCAACAGAGCCCTCCCTGCTGTTACATTACATTGTTTACTGTCAGTGTGGTTACCTGGCTGGCACTTCGCTGTGCTTTTGCCGTTGCAAAAGCACCGATTTTTGTTTGTGTGATTGTGTGCGTGCGTGCGTGTGTGCATGCATGCGTGTGTGTATGTGTGTGTGTACATGCATGCCTGCAACTGTGTGTTCCTGCATGTCTGAGAGGGGGGGGGGGGGGTTCTGTGCATGTGTGTCTGTGTATGTCAAATGTGTGTTTGAGTGTATGTGTATGTGTACGTGCGTCTGTGCACGCGTGTGTGAGTGCATGCGTGCATGAACGCGTGTGCGTGTCTGAGTGTGTATGTTTGTTCTGAGCTGCTGAAAGGCATCATGTGTGAAGCCCCGGGGCTAAGCAAGGCAGCCGAGCAGAAAGACAGGAACCAGGTAACCGTGCTATCTATACCACGAGACTGAGGGGTGGGAGGGACATTTAGAGTAGACGTAAAGCAAACTCAATCACAGAGAGTCAATTTACCTGGATCAGACCGGAGGGTTCCTCTGGTGTTTAAGAAAGAGGGACAGAACCCTTTTCATCTTTTTCTTCTTTCTATTTCTCAACGTGTAAAATACGTGTGAGATATTGATATATATTTGCATTAAGGATGTAACAAAGCTTTTTTAATTACCATGGAGCCATTACATAGGAGAAATTATTTACCTATCTATCATTTCTCTCTCTCTCTCTCTCTCTCTCTCTCTATATATATATATATATATATATATATATATATATATATAATTTTCTTTTTCTTCTGGAAACTAGTTATATTGATATATCCCACTTGGAGCCAAACATGACTTTTCTTGCATCCGACCTTTCTGTTTGAGGGTGAGTGTGTATGCGTGTGTCTGTGTGTTGGTGTGTCTGTTGCATGTGGGTGTGTGTTTGAGTGTGCGTGCTCAATGGTCGCTGTTCCTTGTTTACATAATGTGTGCTTTAACAAAAGAGTGATGGGACATAGATAGAGACTCAGTCAGATTACGGTAAAATCAACAGTCAGCCGGTACAGATAGTGGGCTAGGGATGACTTGAATTAACCAGTTCAGCCTGGCCTGGGAGGGGGGGTGTCAGAGCCTGAGTGAGATGGAAACACGTGATTTATTTGTATTTATATCAGTATTGCATTCAACACAATCATACAAATGAAAAGATAACAGGAGGCAAAACTACAAAACACAACAACGGTAAAAGAAATGTTTTAAAAACAATGACAAAAATAGTTAATTTTGGACCAGTCGTCAAATGTTATTCCCGACATAGCTATGAAATAGTTTTTGCATCCCTTTCTTTCCTGATGAAAGCCCAGCACATATTTCCAGGTACAGCTAGATTCTGTCTGGCCCGAGAGAGAGACAGATTGAGGGGGAGACATTCACTTTAACCGTGTCGCGTCCTTGCTCTGCTACGGCTTCGGCGGGTTTTGTTTCCCTGCCAGGCGCTATCGTCTGTAGCCAACGTGTCACATGTCAGACCTGATGCCAGGACCAGGGGTGAGGCCGCGACTCCAGCCCCGCCGCTCCAACGCCGCAGTGTTTGGCAGTGTGCACGGCCCCCCCCATCCTCCTCCTCCACCACCCCCCGCGCCCCAACCCCTTCCAGCCAATACAGTCTGTCAAAAGGATTACAGGGCTCGCTCGCTCTCTCTTTCTCTCGGACTGTCTGTCTCTTTTTTTTTCTCTCTCCTTTCTCCCACCAAGCTCTCCCCTCTTCCCCTCCTGCTGTGCATCAAGCAGAAGCTGATGACAGTTCACTTATCTGTGTCCTTCGCTGTCTCTCTCTCTCTCTCTCTCTCTCTCTCTCTCTCTCTCTCTCTCTCTCTCTCTCTCTCTCTCTCTCTCTCTCTCTCTCTCTCTCTCTCTCTCTCTCTCTCTCTCTCTCTCTCTCTCTCTCTCCTCGCTTGCTCCCCATCGCTCTCCCCCGCTCTCTTTTTCACACTCTCACTGTCATACACACACACATACACTCACTGTCACACACACACACACACACACACACACACACACACACACACACACACACACACACACACACACACACACACACACACACACACACACACACACACACATTGTAACCCACACACACACAACACACAGCACCACACACACACACACACACACACACACACACACACACAGACACACGTATTCGGATCATTGCCAATCCTTGCAATCCCCCCCATCTCTTTCTCTCTGTCCCTCTCTTTCACCCTCTCCTTTTTTGTCCCACTTCAAAGGTTTGTCCATCTCTCTGGCTGGCATGCCAGCCAGAGATTGAAGGGGTGGTTGTGGATGTGGGTGGGGGTGTGTTAGGTGGCAGTAGGGGGAGGTGAGGTAAAGGACATTAGGGTTGACCTAGCTGTCCAACCGGACGACCCTGGCTCATTAGTGCTGACCACGTTGGGTGTGGGGAAGAGGAGGGAGATGATCCACGACTCCAGTGGCAGCCGTGGCAGACAGACCGCAAGAGTGTTTCCGGTGGTGTGTGTGTGTCTGTGTGTTGTTTACCCTGTGTGTGTGTGTGTGTGTGTGTGTGTGTGTGTGTGTGTGTGTGTGTGTGTGTGTGTGTGTGTGTGTGTCAGAAAAAGGTGACACACACACACACACACACACACACACACACACACACACACACACACACACACACACACACACACACACACACACACACACACACACACAGTAGTACCTTACTCCTAATTGGTCCTTATGACGTTCACAGAGTCACACAAGCACCTGTACTCACAGTCACACAGACTCACAGAAGCACATCAATACAATTTCAAGTTGTCTCATGCATTCCCGAAAATAAAAAGTGTACTCACACACAGCGGCAGAGGCCTTGCTGACTAGCAGCTTCATTATTCTCCGAGTGTGATTATAATGAAGCGCTACACACATTACCAATGCCACAAAATGTCAAGAGAATTTTGAGTGTACATTTGAAATGTCGCCCAAAACAAAACATGTCCAAAACCACGCTAGTTTTCTTACGTTTGGGCTTAGACAAACAAATTGGGCCCTTAAACACTGACAGTGCCACCCGTCATTCCCGGCTTCATTAGCCGGTCGTTATACTTCCCTATTTTTGGCTGACGTTGGGGGAAATGCCATGATGGGCAAAGTTGACAGGAAGCGAGGGAATAGAAGCAAAGCATTTCATTTGTTTTATTTCACAGTCCAATTGCCAAGTGTATCTGTATCCAACATGCATAGCAGATAAATCAGTCGTTATACAAGTTGGAACATGCTGTACTTCCCTATAGTCAGTATTAGTGAACCTATTGGTAATTATTATACTACATGAGTAAGAATAACATCTTATTTTGAACACAATATTCCTTCTTTTATAAAACACAGTGTCATGTGCGTTTCCTTCATTGACTTTCCTTCATCATCCGTGTCCCACTTGTTTTAGCAATGTGACGCGTTACGCTAATCCAGTGGTCTCAGGCCACTCTTACACCGCACATCCGATATCTCCATGACACACACACAGAGGGGCTGTGTGACATCGGTTAAGTAGACAATAGGCATACGGCTCTGCTACACGGCTCAGGCCGCTGAAGCGTCCGTTGCGCTGGCCGCGTTATTTCAAACACCATCTTCTAATCTTCTATCTAAAGCCCCCACAGCACTATTAAGCTCCAAGCCGCCTCCACAGATGCGGGGCGGAGGAACAGGATGCACAATCCCTTCCCTTTCCCCGTCTCGATTGCTCGTACGTGAGGACCGTGTTTCAGAGACGGGTTACATCATCGGAAGCATCGCACACGCATAGAAGTACATATGTACAAGTTTCCCACCATGGGCTCCAAGACTTCCTTCCTTGATGGTGACAGGAACCAAGTTGCCCATGCATAATCAGACAACTATACAGAAATAATGCTAACGATATACTTAATTAAAGAATATAATTGGATCGTTGCAACAGATAGGAATCTTGCGGGATCCAGGACTTCTAATTTGCACCCCACCAGATTAAAATTACTATTGTTTGTTCAATAAACGATTAAGTCTTGCACGTATTTCGTCAGATGTATTCATCGCAATGAGCCTCTCATACCATGGCGTCAGATGATAAGTACACTATAGCTCTAGCGTATGTGTAAAGTGTTGTTGGGTGTTGCGGTGGAAACAACATGATCCAAGTAGGGTTATAATGAAATCGGTATCATCGCAATGAGCCCTGGTCCTGCATCGGGACAGATGTTACGTCAGGCAACGCAATCAACAGCAAATCATACATCTTACTGCGACAACACCATCCTCCCAGACCACTCAGAAAATGAGCCATGCCTACTTATTTAAAATGCATCTAACTCCACGCCCCGATAGGGTTTTGGATGTTATATTTATTGTAATTAAACAGCCAAATGAGGGTAACCTCTTCCCAGTCCAGGCCACATCTTTGACTGAGAGATTGATAAGTCAATCAGATGGCAGCACATCAGACGGCGGTAACGGGCCCGTTACTTTTCAACTTTGTTTGTTTATAACCCTTGTCTGGAGGTGGGATTTATGGAAGCAGTGTAATGGGCAAAACCCATGGAACGTATCAGGAATATAAAGATTTGCTTCTTCATTGTTATACAAGAATGCTATGCAACTACGACTGAAGAAAAATCACAAGGAATAAACATTAAATTCCTTCCTGAAAGATAACACATCATTCCACTCCTCGTACGAATGATCTTCTCTTCTGTCTCTATCTGAGTGACAAAACAGGTATGGGAATGCTCTGTACGCTAGCTAAAGAATGAATCTGAGAGGACTGTCCTTAAAGGAAGTACTCCAATGTGTTTTTGGTTTTTATTTGAGATTACAGATATTTCAGATTCCATAGGTTCTTTGGTGTTCTCCAACAAGCAGGCCTACCATGAAGACATTTTTCATATAACAGGAGGAAAGTTACTCAAGAGGATTTTCCATGTTTTCATCCTTTTCTGTTCAGAGACGTTAAGGCGCTGGCAGAGCAAAAGAGTTGAATAGAAAGTTCTAAATCCAGCGTTAGCTTTCATTATTAATTAAGAGAGATGCTGTTAGTTGGACAGATCTTTTTTACCTACAGATGAGTAGAGAATGGCTACGTCATACGCAGACCAATACAGAGAGTAGAGATCATCAAATTATGTAGATTGTGTATATCACTTGAGAAGGCGTGTGCAACTTCATGTACAAAATATGGGCTGAAGAAAGCAGCTGGATAGCGAAAAGATCATTATCAAGGCCACGTCCGAAAGGGCAATTTTGCATCTGTGTAACTTGAGCAATAGTGAATGGGCATAGCATAAGCATAACAGGACCTCTTGCGGGTGCGCTCCGATCACAGTTCGCTGGTGACCAGATCCTTGTCGTGGTTTTAATGTAATGCTTTACCTTCCCGGGCAGTAATGAAGGACTCAATGCATACACATCATTCTGAGTGCATATAACAACAAACAACACCACACACACACACACACACAACACCACACACACACCACAACACACACTACCACCCACACAACACACACACACACATGCACAAACAATACACAACATAAAATCATAACGCCACATTCACACACATCTTTAAACACAAATTGAAACACGGACAGACATATATTCCACACCCTGACACAGACCACAGCATCTAAACACAAATTGAGACATCTAACAACAATGACACATCGTAACAACACACGACACACTCGCACACACGACACACACACACAAACACACACCACACACACCACACACCAACACCACACACACACACACACAACACACACACCCACACACCCCTACTATTACTGGCAGGTCGAGGGCGGCCTCCTTATTTTCTCCCTGGCTGCGTACAGGGCAGTCCATTTAGATTACATTTCCTTCGACAGACAGCGCGACGCCTCTCGCTGGATTCCTTCATTAATGAGAAAAAACGCCCTGACGAGCGCACACATTAAGCACTACGCGGAGCGTGGGCTCCACAGGGGACGCCAAGATGGTTTAAATGGAGAGGGCGACGCAGTTCCATGCACCGTCTGTGCGCTGGCTGCTGCTTTTCCACTGATGTGCCTCTTCATCGTCATCATGCCGTGCCCGAGAGAATATGCGTGTCATTTGTTACGGCGTTACAGACATGATTATTTATAGTCTTGGAACTTCTACATTGAAGTTAAACCTGGGCAATGTAGAAAAATATGTGTTACTATGATGAGGGTCAATGATATAATGAATATATGATAAACATTGAGCAACTAACTTTGCACAATGTGTGAAGATTTTTTTT
>OLKM01000085.1:497500-517500 GCA_900291075.1 Melanogrammus aeglefinus
TTGCTGCGCCGCAGTCCAGTGATGTGTATTATATATATGTCTGTGTGCGTCTGTGGCTAGATACGGCTATGCTAAATAGTTTGCACTTGCAGTTTAGTTTAATGACTTCATAATTCTTGTTTTGCATAGATTTCCCCTGCATATATACGTGGACATGGGATCTGGAGTGGCATAATGAGAATGCTGCATGTGTTTGTCTGTGTGGTTGTGTGCGTATGCATTCACACTTGTGTGTGTGTGTGTGTGTGTGACTGAATGGCTGTCTGTGTTTGGTATGTGTGAGGGGAGGGTATAGAACCAGATGTGTGTGGGTGCCTACACGCAAGTGTTTCTGCGCGTGCACAGACAGTACATGTATGCATGTTTGTGTGTGTTTGTGTGTGTGTTCGTGGGCACATGCGTCCTCGCTGGGAGACGCGAGACAGTGTTTTGCGCGCCTTGCCTGACAAGCTCTCAGGGAGCCTGTTAGCCGGAGAGGTCGGGCAGCTTAAGCGACATCATTAATATTGTCTTGCACAGATGTACCCCCGCACTCGCCCTGGACGAATCACAGAAGGCCAGCCGTCAGAAACATCAGCATGCTGGCTACACATCGAACTACTCTTATCGTACGAAGGAGAACACGTTTTTCCTCTCCGCACCACTGGCCAGTGTGGCTCACGGTTCCCCCCCAACATAATGGGCCAGAGCTTGGGAGGAAAAAAACAAAAAAGGAAAATGAAGAAAAGCAGGCCTGCTCTGTTATGCACAGCTAATCAAGCTTTGATGTTCTCTTGCTCTCTGCCTTGCGTCCGCCTCGTCGTCTCGGGCCCCCCTCGCTCTTCCCCGCCTGTGTCTGGGTTATCTCGCTTGACTAGACTCATCTTTCCTTCGCTCGCTCTCGCTCTCTCCGCTCATCTCGTTCTTTTCCCCTCCCGAGAGCCGAACGCCCCCTTTCACGCCACCGTGGGCCAGGCGTGGAACCGACACACGGACGGTGCACGGAGCCGCCCGAGCTGGGGCTAATGGCTTCGTCTCTGTTCTTCATCTTCTTCTTCTTCTTCTTCTTCGACGTTGACTTTAATTTCACCTGGGATTCTTCTTTGTTTCTTCCTTTCCCTGTGGCCCCCATGCTGCTAAAGGGTCCAACCGCTCCGCTGGCTCGGAAAAGAAGGTGTTAGCTTAGTTACATCCACTTCACAGAACAGCCGACACATGCAGATGAGGCCGAGAGCCAGCCCTGTGTGTCCCCCCCCCCATCCCAACTCCCCTCCCTTCCACTTCTTCCCCCCTACCTCCTCCCTCCTACCACCTACGTGGTGACCTTTTCCCCAGAGAAAATGCCAAGGACAGGGGGGCCACATCTGCACGCTTGGCTTCAGCCTTGTGCTGTGTGTCTATCGAGAGCGCCGGCCTCCGCGAAGCGGGAAAACGCAGCTTAGCAGAGATCTCGAGAGAGCATGGCCAGTAGCTTGCATTTTGTACTTATTTTTTGCCTCGTATAGTTTCGATTTATTGTTTGAAAGCCGGAGACAATTTGTTGTGCATTGTACAAAGCTTTTTTTGGGGAAGCGAGAGGGCGGCGTGGGTGGTGAAAGCTGGGTGTTGATTTAATGGAAATAGACTTTCTACACGCACACACGCACGCACGCACGCACGCACACACACCACATGCACACGCTCATGCACACACGCACACACACACACACACAAACATGCACATGCACACACACTGAAAATCCCTACGCACAAACATAGATATGCACACACACAAAAATACCAAGACACAAACATAAACAAACACACACACACACAGCCATTTCTGCAGGGGGTCCGAACCAAGCAAGGCAGGGTGGATTGGAGAATGCAATGGCCCATCTGCTGCTCTGTGTTTGTGTGTGTGTGTGTGTGTGTGTGTGTGTGTGTGTGTGTGTGTGTGTGTGTGTGTGTGTGTGTGTGTGTGTGTGTGTGTGTGTGTGTGCGGGTGTGGGTGTGTGTGTGCTTGCATTTGTGTGTACGTGCGCTTGTTTTCACCTGTGTGTATGTGTGAGATTGCACGCCAAGCTGGCAAACAGGGCAGGGCGCTACCCCCTCTGTCTCAACTTCCCTCAGCTCCCCCTTATTCTCTCTCTCTCTCTCTCTCTCTCTCTCTCTCTCTCTCTCTCTCTCTCTCTCTCTCTCTCTCTCTCTCTCTCTCTCTCTCTCTCTCTCTCTCTCTCTCTCTCTCTCTCTTGCTCTCTCGCTCTCTCGCTCTCTCGACCGTCTCGCACTCCAAAAAACGTTCCTTCTGCGTTCATTTTTACTTCCCGCTCAGCTCCTCAGTCGTTTATAAGTCTGCTCTCTGCATCTCCACTTTTTTTGATATCGTCTGTCCTTCCCCACCCGTTTCAACTTTCCTACAATCTCTCCTTTCTCTCTGGTTTGCTCTTTTTCACTGTGCCTCTCTTGTGCCTCTTTTTGTGCGCGTGCGCACATCCTCAGTTTAGTTTGTGTCCATGTGACCAATTGAAAGGGAATCTTAATAGCAGTTGAAAGGTACTGGCGCTCTTGATGCATGTTCACAAGTAAACACAGAACTTGTTTGTCTCTCATTTTTCCTGTTTTCGGCTCTGTTGCATTTTGTTTCTGCTGTTTACAGCACCCTGTTTCCTCTTCTCTCCACTCTGTCTCATTTGTAATTGTTAAGAAAGTGTGGATAGCACTGGAGTTAAAAATATTACTGCAGACACTGTTAGACAATCACTGTCCTAAGTGCTGCTCTTGCTGCTGTAAGTGTCTGCCTCTATGAATTGAACACAGTAGGCCTCTTGAGAGATATGTAACCAGACTATCCTTGGGCAGCATCTCTCTCGGGAGCTTTGTCTGCGCCACCTTTCGCTTCTGGTCTCCTTTGTAGAATATGCCGACCTTGTGTTGCCATGCTGTAACCCTTGAAGAGAAAGTCCTCCGTCCACTCAGCAGATCCATGTCAAAGGTGTCACCATGGTGATCCCATCGCTGCCACAACAACACCTTGTCAGTAGCTTTTTAGTGGGATACTCCAGTGAGTTCACCTCCGGTAGGAATGAAACAGAACACACTGTAGAGGCCCAGCGATCAAGAGTCATTAACGACTATGCCGCTCTGACTTGTTTGTTTATCGTTGGTTTCTTTGGGTATTGCTGGTGTGACATACAGCAGGCTCTTGTTGTCTTACTAGCAGAACTAGGTGTGAGTTACAGTCCCACGGTGACACAGTAACCATCAGAGCCACAGTATCCGCTGAAAATATATAGTAGTATGAAACGGGGTTTTAAAGGTTAGGAGATGAGTGGGCGAAACTCTGCATTCAGAGTTATAGCCGTGATTCAGAGTAGAGATAAACAATGATCTGGGCTACTTGAGATCACCTGGAGGAAATAATCAAGCTGACGGATATATCTTTTTTTCCCCACCCCACCAGCCATACTGGCACCACTTTTTTGTATTTATTCGTTGGTGCCTCATACCTCAACAGCTGGCAGGGCAGCTATTTCAAGCTTTAAACCCACTCAACTTGTGTACAATAGTTTGGGGATTCAATATGCGTTCAATAATTATTCACCACTCTCCATTTGTCTCATCAACTCCGTATGCTTTTCCATAATAACCCTGCATCACTGTACATCGTAACGGGACGCGATGAAATGTGCGCCTTGGGTTGTTTTTTAATCACTTACTTTCAAAGTTAAAGCGGTAAAGCAGCTATTATATTAAAACTAGCTGTGCCTTCGTTGCTATGGATACGTGACTCATTTGCCAAATTTAGCTTGTTAAACTCCCGCATGAAAGACAAAGAGGTTTATCGCCGCGTATCGGCGAAGCATCACAACACGACCCAGGGACCCCGAAGGATTGGTCATACATATTCTATTGATTTCGGAGATCCTCTAAAGTCACGTTTGATCGCCCCGGGAAGTCAACTCCCAGACGGCCCCCCCCCCCCCCCCCCGCCCCCCTCGAATTGTGACACGGAGGGAATCATTTTAATTGACTTTTTATACAAACTACGAGACTCTGAGACTCACGTTGGGTCTGGTTAGGATGGACACTGCACAACGCTCGTAACGCATACCACAGCTTATCCACTTTCCTCTGCGGTGTGATGGTTTGACCATAGCACTACCTATGGTGGTGTGTGCTGCCCATTTGAAGATCCTAATGGTGGTAGCAACAGGCGCTACGCCAGCCCAGTCCGGCTGGCCAACCAGCAACATTAGCCACTTCGGCTGGTTATTTTTGCTCTCCTCCTGGCGATTATTTTGCCGTAGCCCGCTTCTCTGTCTCTCTCTCTCTTGCCTCGCTTTCATGTGTCTCCACCAAATCGATTTCTTCCTCCTTTGTGAGCCACACGAAAGAGGAGGTGGAGAGGGAGGGAGGGAGGGAGAGGGAGGAGAGAGAGAGAGGGAGGGAGGGAGGTAGGGAGGGAGAGAGAGAGAGTGGGAGAGAGAGAGAGGGATAGATAGACAGCAAGAGAGAGAGCCATGCTTTTGCTTTTGATGCTGGTTTCACACTTTCTCTCCCATCCAAAAGGAGGTTTTTTTTTGTGCCCACTTCATTCGTCCTGTTCTTCTGTCTTCGTTTCCATTTCTGGATTGGGAAACAGAACAGGATGGGCTTGAGATTCGGAGCAGGACACCGGAGCAATGCGCCAAGCCAGAGGGGCTGCGTCGGGGGTTCCTTGATCCCAAAGAATCAATTCTGCAATGAAAATAAATTATATAATATAAATCTGCTTCTCTGGCAGACTAAATGGTAGAGCACACCTCGGGAGAGGATTGGCCCCTGACACTGGTGAAAAACAATACACAGAGAAAGTGTCGTTGGGAAGAGAAACCAGTCTGGAAAGCACCCCCAGTGATGGGGGTGCTGGAACCCCTCCTGCATAGGGCCTTCCCTTTGGAGAAGACTCCTTTTTGACATGGATCTCTACGTGGATCATTCCGAAGTCCCTGCTTCTACTGTGTTTGTTTGTTTGTTTGTATGTATGTGAGCAGAGCTTAATTTCCTTATTCCTATATTATCAAAGCGAAACCTGAATTAACATGTTACGTCTCCTGGAAGATCTCTCGGTCTTCACTTTTTGTCGCTCTCCGTTTGGGCTTTACACACAATAGCCAGGCTATTGTGTGACCTGCATGCAGTCGCTATCATGACTATGAAGAAGGGGATACTGAAGCGGAACATGTTGATGCCGTACACGATTAGGAGGGAAAGAAGAGCTGGCACTACTAATTGAGGAGCTTATTGGGAGTATTATCTGGAGTCTCATATTATTATCAGCCGGTGTGTCAAAACACATTAATGCATCAGAATAAAATAAATAAAAGCAGCTGAGAGGGATTTGTGTGTGTGCGTGCGTGTGTGTGAGTGTGTGTGGGTTTGTGTGTGCATGCCGACTTGCGTTTGGAACATATGCAAGCAACGTCCTGACACTTAAATTAATATTTTTTCATTTTTTCCTCGTAATGAACAATAATGCTTTGAGGTGGGGCTTACTGTCTCTTTTTTCTCCAGTCACCTGTCACAGATCCATCATCATTGCTCATAAAATCCCAGATAAAAGCAGGTTTGTATGAGGGTATGCAGAAAAGCAAGTATCAGGGAAACCTCCAGTTGAATAGATAGCAAGCCTTTCTGCCATAAAGCTATTAGACCAGCGTAGATCTATTTGTCCACAATCTACGGAGCAATGAAAACTGTTTATCCAAGGTAGACCGAATAACGGCAGGATTTCCTCAGACGAGAATATCTATTTGCTTTACTTCCAACCAGATTGGGTTTGAGCGAAAAGTAACTTTTTGATTGGCTGTTTCTTTTTCAACATATGGCCACGCCCATACTTGGAAATCAATCGCTGCTCAGCCAACACCACGACTGATTCACCTTGTGAAATGCCACCATTACTATCACGACGGTCCCCTGAGGCTCGGTGGGGAGCATTGGTGTCATGGAAATAGCAATGACAAGACCCCTTAAGGTTGCAGCTGATAACCCCCCCCCCCCCCCCCCCCTCCCGGGTGTGATGGAGCATACCCAAACTGAAAGCGACGAGTTCACGAGGGAAAAGCGCAAACACTGTGATTACGCGTTCACAGGCCATCAACAACCCAACACGTTATCACGTCGAAGTGGGTCAACCATGCATGCTAGGCACAAGTAGAGTGCAGGACGACCTTGCATCAGGGCTCCGTGTCGCCAGTCATCAGTGAGAAGGATGAGGGCGGGAAGCCTCCCGGAGAAGTTGCCATCGGTTTCCACTTCCTGGAGGTCCGCGGGTTTGACTTTGACCCGGGTGTGACCCTGCTGTTGTGGGCCAGGGCGTGGTGGTTTTGGGTCGCGGTGTAGTTGGCGGGTGGAGGGGCCAGGGAGAGGCCAGCCATATAGAAAGACATGGCGTCCGTGCGATATCACGGACGTGTCCCTGTCTGTCTTGGAGCCCTGCCAGGATGCTGTTGGTTTGACTTACACTTGACTTATGCTCCAGATGTTCTGAGCAAAAGCTGCTGTTTATAGTTTGTGTGTTGGTGCTTCTCTGTGTGTGTGTGTGTGTGTGTGTGTGTGTGTGTGTGTGTGTGTGTGTGTGTGTGTGTGTGTGTGTGTGTGTGTGTGTGTGTGTGTGTGTGTGTGTGTGTGTGTGTGTTTCTGCGAGTAAAGTGACATGTAGATTCTAATGATGCTTTGGAACAGTTTGATGCGTGATGCTGTGTGGTGGTTTGAGGTGATTTCCTTCTGTGCTTGTATAAGAACACAAGGACACATCATTATAAAGACATTGATAATGATCATGATAATACAGCGTGTGTTTGTGTAAATCAACGGGTAAAATAGTTTATAAAACCTACAGGTCATCTTCAGCTTTACTTTAGCATTACTTTCTTGCATTCATGATAGGGATTTATCAGTGTGCCTTTGACCCGAACATCAACCTGGCTTTGATGACTTAATAGTAAGGTGTACTATGAATTAGGGGGCAATGAAAAGATCTGAATCACAACTCTTTATTCATTTCATTATTAAAATATTAATAAAAAGATAAATGCAGATAATACAGACATCTAGGGAGTATTTATGGAATTATGGACACCGTTCTGATGTTGTTGTGTTACACATTTGCATTGAATTACCCATGAGCAAGCCATTTTGAACTTTTTAAAATCAGTTTACTGACAAACGACACAACATTTGCTCCTATTACAATTAAAATGCGTAAGAAATGACTCTTCTCTTGCCTTACAGTCCCCTAATTATCTATGATGACTTAATTATTATGTCTGTAAAGAATGGCCCTTCTCATTTAAGACTGCATTCATCTTTCTCAGCCTTTTCTTTTTTCCAGCCTCCGTCCTTATTTAATTAAAGGTACGGTAGCCCAGAGTCCTAATTTCCTATCGAGTTTGGTAAAGCACGGACATAATGTGTCTCGCTGCCCTGCAAGGGTAATGACTCATTCTGGGAAACACAGTGCCCCTGAGTATATAGAAATGCACATATCCCTATACACATTCAACTTATATGGAGCAGCTAACCTTTATAATATTGCTTACCGACAAGTTGTGAAGTGTTATTCACAGCCAAATAATAAAGCAGTTTAAGGGACAGTTATTAAGGATCTATAAACTGACACTCTGTTTCTGCGTAACATATGCCACCGCATATTATTATAATGGGTCATTTTACAAAATTGCGCACGCTAACACACACACATACACCTATGCACGCAAGTACATACACCCACGCACACAATCATGAGCACCTGGCTGTTAGGGCTGTCATGATTCATCTATCAATTATTTATGCCATTAACGGATTCATTTGAAAGTTAAATTGGGTTGTTTATTGAGTAACAATAACTCTACTTAGAGCCCAGCATAAAATGTTAGTTAATATTGAATTGCCAAGCAACCAACACCGGCTTCTGACAACAAATATTAATATTCTTTGTTGGAACTATAATAAGATAATGCATCACACATATATACAGCCCATTTTACTTTAAGAGTTATTTTTCATTTGTGTTTATCCACTTCTGAGATTTCTATTTCATGGCTTCTGAGCACTGTTATCATCACTCATATTGCTATCTGAAATTTCAGAGAAGTAACCGATAACGTAGAACTCAACAACCCGTCAACCAAACATAATGATTATATTTGTCAGCGTGATCAATAGCCGCGTGACAATTGTTATGACCACTGACTTTTCGCAAGCATCGGCAGCTATCTTTTGTTTCAGACGCATGTATGTGTGTGTGTGTGTGTGTGCATGTATACCTGTGTGTGAATGTGCATGCATGTACACATGTCTATATGTCTTTTGTTTGTGTGTGCCTAGGTCAAAATACAGTTTTGTCATTGTCCATTGGCTCCCCCACAATTGTATTCAATGTTACACTGTACAATCCACTTGTGTACGCCTTCAATGATGTTTTATTTTTTTATTTAACCTTTATTTAATCATCAAATTCTATGGTAAAAAACAACGATCACCCCACAATCTGCTGTCTTGCCAATCAGGATTAAAGTACCATTGCACATTTGAATAAAGTCAGGAAATAACCATATGAATTTAAAACTAAAACACCCAGTTTATTTTATTGTACTTTGTGTGTGTGTGTGTGTGTGTGTGTGTGTGTGTGTGTGTGTGTGTGTGTGTGTGTGTGTGTGGTGTGTGTGTGTGTGTGTGTGTGTGTTGTGTGTGTGTGTGGTGTGTGTGTGTGTGTGTGTGTGTGTGTGTGTGTGTGTGTGTGTGTGTGTGTGTGTGTGTCCGTGGGTGGGTTGGTGGGTTGTTAATTTCCATAAAGGCAATTCGTTGCTTGCCTCGCCACAGTGCTTCCTACTTATGTCTCTGACACTTAAGACATCTCTGTCTTTCCCTCCCACTCGCTCTCCAGTTCTCCTCCATCAGGTGGATTTGTGGTATATGTTGAGCAGAAACGGCTATCATTCACAAGCCACATAAATCAAGTTAACATTCGCTCATTATCTTGCCAGACTTTTGGGTAATTTGTACTTTATTGCTAATTGTGTCATTTGTAACATTCATACTAGCATGTATACATTCTTGTCAATTAAATTGTTTACTGAAACACTAAACTTGTTCAGTATTTGTAACAGGAAGACATTTCACATCAAACTAATCATTGGTCGTCATTATACCTCTTTGAAGTACGGTACATAACTTTTTCTCGGTAACTCTCTCACACATACTCTCTCCTTCTCTCTCTTTCTCTTTTCTCTCTGTCTTTGTCTCTCGGTGTGTCCCTCTCTGTGTCTAGTCTTCCTTGGCTGTCAAGGCTAGTTTCTGTAGCACCAGTGACAGTTGACATTTGGCTCAGAGGTTCTGTCACACACGCTTCACGTGCCTCACTCCCCCCCCACTGGCTGGTGTCACTCGTACTGCATATGAGCATCAATCTGCGTTCTGCATGAATGTGTATATGTGCAGTGTGGCAATGTAGGGAACAAGGCATACGTTTATTTTGTGTATATATTTCCCATTGAATTTCACCACCATGTTTGTGTTTAAGTCATTTACTTCTTCACTTTGCTTTGGTTGTTGCATAAATCAAGTATAATCTAGGCCTGTTCTCCTGTTGTCCAGTGATTATTCTACACCCTCTAGGCCGTGATGACCCACATTGAGCCTCCCCCTACCCCAGTGTGCGTCAGCTCTGAGTAGGAACAGGTTCAGACTGGGTCGGCTTAGCTCAGGAGGTATTGCCGGGTGTGTCTTGTAACTGGAAGGTTGCTAGTTCGATCCCCTGCTTGTCTTACCTCAAGTGTTGAGGTGTCCCTGAGCAAGACACCTAATCCTCTCTGCCCTCGATGAGCTGGCTGTTGCCTTGCATGGTTGACTCTGCTGTGAATGTTTGTATGAACACATGTGTATGACGCTTTGGATATAAGTGTTTGCTAAATGCCCTGAAATTTAAAAGTGAGACTGTCGATCAAAGTTTCTGGTTCATTTCTTTAAAGGTACAATGTGCAAAAAACGCGCTCTCGACACGTACGCCAATTTAAAGCCCTCATAGATATAGGTTATCGATCCGACTCTGCTGCAGCTTAGAAACTGTGGTATATTTTTAAGCGAAACTCGCTTTTATAGGGTGGGTGTGGTTTGGAGGGTGTACAGAGTGGGAGGGGTGAGTAGCAGAGTGTTTAATTTTTTTAAAATTTGAGCGAAGCTGGCATGAAATAGCAAAACTTGCATATTCTACCTCTCAAGGAGAAACAGAATAACAAAAAATGTATCCTCAAAAACGACACCAAAGGCGCCGCCAGATGGGGTTACATGCTGGGTGCTGACTCTGAACATAGCTTACCGTGAGCCTCTTACCAGGTCAGTGGTATCACTTCACACAGTTTCAGTCAATCAATGAAAGGATCAATGGCTGCCGTTGTTTTTTTACCATTACTGTGCGGTTTCTGAGGTAGGAATTTAGAATTTTGTTACTCATATAAAGCAACTTATTGCACAGAAATGATGCAGCTAAGAATGGAACAACTTTTCCATGAAAGAGCAAACAAGGGCTGGTTCTAAGCCTAAAATCAATTACGTCCAGAAGAGAAGGGAATGTGGGCAGTATAATATAATTTATCATCATGTCATCAAAGGACATTTTGCATTATGCATGTCTTAAAAAGCATTGAATAATGACACAAAAAGAGGATGAACACTAATAATAATGATGAACCAGACCTAATGCCGGGGGCAACCAAAATGCAGAAAAACACTTTTCTTATTGTTGCACTTTATCAATAATAAATAAATAAATAAATAAAATGAAATATATTACAAATATATAAATACCAGATAGGGAGGAATACATTTATTTGAAGAGAAAGAGAGATACATCTCTCTCTCTCTCTCTCTCTCTCTCTCTCTCTCTCTCTCTCTCTCTACTCTCTCACTCTCTCTCTCTCTCTCTCTCTCACTCACTCACTCACTCACTCACTCACTCACTCACTCACTCACTCACTCACTCACTCACTCACTCACTCACTCACTCACTCACTCACTCACTCACTCACTCACTCTCTCTGTGTCAGATGTGTTCTCAGGGCAGATGATCCACTGTGTGGGACAAGTAGGGGAAGGTTATGAGAAAATGAATCAGTGTCTCCCCCCAACAATAGACCCCTTCATCTCCGGCCAAACTCTGCTAACACAGCCTGGGAAAATCAGCCTGTGAAACCGATCGCACACTTACACACATGCTCCATCTGTACAGTCAATCTGTACAATTCAGACACTGTGGACATGGCACTTATATACTTAAGCACCATATATTTCTTTCTGTCACACGTTCGCACACACATATGTATGGGCACGCTCATGCACGCACACGCGCGTGCGCACACACACACACACACACACACACACACACACACACACACACACACACACACACACACACACACACACACACACACACACACACACACACACACACACACACACACACACACACACAAAGTCATTGAATCACACAAACATACATACCCACATGAATACAGATGGACATGCATGCTCACATCCAAAGCACTTAAATCAATTTCATAAAAAAAAATAAGTCAATTGGTCAATTGGTAGTCAATTGGTAGCAGACCGCAAATTGACTGCAACTGGGGATGGTTGATTCTCAGGGCCGAGTCCTATTGTTGTATTTGCCCCGAGGGCGATGCAAATAGTACATTATTTCCAAGCTGTCAAACTCCTTGCATTCCAACCCCCCCGTATGCAGTGCGATAGCTGCAGTGACGGATACATAATTAAAATTGTATGTGTGGCCCTTAAACCTCCATGTGTGGGCTGCATATCACAAGACTGAAAGGTTAGGTGCCCTCAAGTCTAGTGATACATAGACAGTTATTCAAAATGACAATGCTGATGATAGGAAGACATATATCCTCATAGCAGGAAGGAGAAAGGCAGCATTCACCATATAGTGGATGAATGTTAGCTTTGTTATGGTTATTTTTTATGAGTTTGTGATATACACCCATACCACTTGTATTGTCGTACCTTACACATGTTTCTTCAATAGTTCTTTGATACCTTACAATCGGTGTCAGGTAATCTGCGACAGAACGAGCAGATTTCACAATATAGCCTCGGTTCATTTTCGATGCAAGGGTTCCCATCTCTGCATATCCCTTTATCAAACGGTGACCTAAATCCTTAATACTATGATCTGCTCAGTGTCTCGATTTATGATTCTTTGCAGTTTATACAATCTGGCTGTGCAAACTCAGCACACACTAAGTAGAACTCAGATTCTAAACCATTTCCCCCTCCTTCGAAAAATACAGATATCGTTATTGGACATTCCGTAATTAAGGCCTCACTACATACCATTATAATTTGTTTTCCACTTTATGGTTATGAATATTCTCTTTTTATACTCTCAAATTAGTATAATATATATATATATTTTTAATAAAATAGCAAAACAGAGTACAGTGTCAATCGGTTGGATAATACACAGTAAATAATTCATCATATGAAATATGAATAACACAATGAGACCATTATTTTGTCGGTTGGTGATCTAATGAGTGGATTTTTATAATTTGAATACAGCATCAGAATCATTCACTAGGGGGGGTGATCCATTATTATAAGACGTGTACATGGCAACATCACACATCGCGTCAACTGCCTCCTTGTTGATAGCATTGGAGCGTTGGAAGGGGAGTCATAGTCTTAGTGGTAAGGATTTTTATTTTTAGTAGTAGTACTAGTACTAGTACTTCATCGTGAATGATTTGTCTTAGGGGGAGGCTTGTTTTCTTGGTGTTGGTGGCAGAATATTTACGTCTATTAGATATTTTACTCTCTTGGGACCTCTCATTATGGCGCGTATCACCAACAAAGAAAACAACATGATGCATTGTGATGTGCCAGCCCTATTGCTGAAGTGGACTCTAACGCGTGTCCTTGATGCTCTGGCCTTCTTTTCTTTCAGTGCCAGAGGCAGTGAGAGATGAAAAAAGGCAGAACAGAGCATTGGCATGGCTTACAAAGTGTAAAAAGCCACAGACCTACGGGTTAGAAGCCAGGTTTTTTTAAGCGATTCTCAGAGAAGGTTGCTTGTGTCTTTTCATGGATTGCTCAGTTCAGGATATTGATGTAAAATATGCTAATCCCGAGGATTCATGTTATCTTCAACCAACATTTAAATCTACGAGTCTCATGAAAGCATACAAACATACACAGACACACATAGACGCACGCACACACACTCGCACACATAAAACATGCTTTGTCACACGATGTGCAATGGAAGAGACAAGACATGTCGAGGCCAGGACCATTGAGTTTCAAAAGTGTTTTGAGACACATTTGACACATTAAAGTAAAGAGGGGAGAATTCAGCTCTCTCTCTCTCTCTCTCTCTCTCTCTCTCTCTCTCTCTCTCTCTCTCTCTCTCTCTCTCTCTCTCTCTCTCTCTCTCTCTCTCTCTCTCTCTCTCTCTCTCTCTCTCTCTCTCTCTCTCTCTCTCTCTCTCTCTCTCTCTCTCTCTCTCTCTCAATCGATGTATTTATAGAACTGAAGTTGTCCTTATCAGTTTCTTTCTTAAAGCATCCTTAAAGGAGAGCTTGTGGAGCGACACACTTGCTTAGTCGACATGTTGTTCATTCAGGCCATCGCGCGGCCTAAAAATTCAGTCAAACCTCTCCCGATCATTTCACTGCACCAAAGATCCCAGTCAGGATTAAGTAAGATGAAATGACCCGTAACCCTTTTTCCTTGTTTCTGTCTTTCCACATTCCGTTTTACCATGGTTTTATGTCTCGTAATGCACCTTGAGGACATTACGTTTCCTGTATGGGATTAACTGTCCACACAGTGCATTACTATAATAGTGTTGTTCCCTGAATGAAGTCATTGCCAGTCCCTGGGAGCACGTGGGATATCTTATTAATTATAGCTAAGCTGCTGAACTGCAGGTCAATAGGACAGATTTAGAGCTCTGTGTCGCTATTTTCCCCCTATCTTCTGAAAATAATTTAATGCCGTTAATTATTTTTTATCCCAGGGACCGTGTTAAAGTGAGCTTGTGCTTAAATTCTGTGGAAAATAGACCTGTCAGAATAAGCACGCAATGGCAAAGCATAGCAGTGCATTTATATAGCACTTGACACACAAAGAAAAGTCAGAAATAATATTTCCACTGAAGTCAACATGAATGGAGTGCTTTACTACAGTTTCCTGCTCACTTCCTCGCCTCACACAAAGCATTGTATGACTGGACAGCCCTCACAGAAAGCACTATGCCTGTTGAGCATTGAAGGGTTTACTATTTTGCTCCTATTTTGGTCCTCAAAAAGCGTTTTGAAGACCATATATACTGTACGTATACTTTCTATACTTAATATTATTTCCTATATTTCAACAAATATAACAATTGTGTATTGGATAAATTGTAGCTAGTAGCAGCATATCAACCCTTGTAGTAGAAACAGGTAGGAGACCCAACTAGAAAAGAGCAGTGCTGAAGGAGAGTGCGAGAGCAGAGAGAACGAGACAAACACCTTTGTCAGGCTGAACCCGGTTCCATTTAATATTTTGGCCATTATAGGAAATTGAGCACTTGATGTTGCTGTGAAAAATGACCAAATAAAGACAATGAACCAATGGCACCGACCGGTGTTCAACCCACTTAGTTTGACTTGACCAACTCATAATGAAAGTGTTCTGTGTGTGAGGTCAAGTGAGAGCTGGTTTTTCCAATAATATTACAGGAAGAGGATAATGGTGACTTATTAAATCAAGGCAAAGCAAATTAAAATATATTAAAAGCATTTTTGTTCATATTTTTGGAAATTCTCTTTACCTATTGACGCTGACCGAATTATAAATATTGTTATGTTTATATTTCCGGCAAGTCTCAGACCTGTATTACACCTGTCCAATTATTTAATTTTACCTGAGTCCAATGATTGGACGGCCCACTTGTCTGTCTACCTACCTACCCGGGTACCTGCCCTCTGCATGTGCGCTCAGCGGTTGCTCTGGATGGAGTCCTCGATGGAGGCCAAGGATTTCTTTGGTTCCATTCTTTCGAAATGTAGCTCTGGCTGGTTTCTTCAATCGCCTAAAACCCTAGAATACCCTAGCATAGGGTATTAGGTGGGACTTCTGACCACGCCTCGTATTAAGTGACTTCTGTTTCCGTTACATGGGTTGAGTGGCTAGAGAGAGAGGGAGGACCTTCTGACCAAGCCTCGTAGGGGGGGACCTCTGTTTCAGTAACAAAGGTTTAGTGGAAAGAGAGAGAGGGGGGGGTGGAACTTCTGACTGTGCCTCGTAGGGGGGGACCTCTGTTTCAGTTGCATAGGTTGATTGACAAGAGAGAGAGGGACCTCCAATCGAGGATACCCATAAAAAGTACATGTTTCTGATAGTACTTACATTTTTGTTACAAAATGTTTGAAGAAAATTGCAATCCCCAGCCTAAATAACATGGCCAACTGCATAACCAAGTAGGTGCATTTGAATAGTTCTCACCCTTGCAGTTGTCACTACTTCTTGTCAATGCCAAGTACTCCAGTAATCAACCCATGGTTTGCATTTCCGAAGGAACATCAATGTCTCTCTACCTCAATCAATATATAAACAACATGCAGAGCAATGTTGAGATTTTGGCCCCTCGAAGTGCCCTAAATGTTGTTTTACAAATAGTAGTCAAGATATGAGAGCCAGCCTGTAAAAATAGGATCACATGCTTGGAGGTTGAAGGAGGATATACATGCACGTTTTAACAGGTAGGATACATTTGCAAAACAAATATGTAACAAAATATGAATGATATCAAAAACATAATACATCATAGAAAAGCTTTATTAAAGACCTCCTGGGACTTCGAGCTACGTAGATCTCGCTCCTTGAACTGGTGGAAACCGCGGCCGGTCTTTGTCTATTCCTGCTCCTTTGCCCACACTCGCTGCTGTCGGGACGACTCATCTGGAGCAGGTTGATCGTGGCCTGCCGCAGGGCATTGTGGCGTTTGTAGTCTTCTCAGCTTTGGGTTTTAGCTTGTGGAGCAGGTTCTCTGAAGAGAGTCTAATGATGCAGGAAACGGAATACAAACAGAGTGGTTGACTCCATTGGGGGAAAAAACTGCACACGCTCCAGGCACACATCAAGGCCAGGTTTTCTCCCCTTTCCCACTTTCTATGTGTGTGTGTGTGTGTGTGTGTGTGTGTGTGTGTGTGTGTGTGTGTGTGTGTGTGTGTGTGTGTGTGTGTGTGTGTGTGTGTGTGTGTGTGTGTGTATGTGTATGTGTATGTGTCTGTGTGTTTGCGTGTGCGTGTGCGTGTGTGTTAGTCATGCACTGGTATATGACGGCACCTTCTGCAACATTTTTATACACCTGGTTTTACAAACCTATTGATGTGCTACATGCATGTAGCCTTGAAGTCTTGTACACTTCAACCACCGATGTGACACCAATATGAGATAGCTAGACGGCAATATACATTATTTTTGTATTTCCAAGCGGTATTTCAGGTATTCTGCTACATGACACTATTGCATCATATAATGGGTGTTTATTTTTCTTTCTTTGGATAACTTGTAAATGATCCACCCAAACTGCCCCAACCTGATTTTTTGGGGCGAGTTAACCCTGACGTGTGTGTGTGTGTGTGTGTGTGTGCGTGTGCGTGTGTGGTGTGTGTGTGGTGTGTGTGTCTGTGTGTGTGTTAGTGTGTGTAAATGCATATATTTATTGGTGCATCTTGTTAAAAAACAAAGACTGAAGACATTACATATTATTACGCTCCTGCGACACATTTCTATACTTTCAATGAATCATGTGTTTGACGTTGTGTTAAACCCTTCACGTTCAATCATTCCTTGTCCATCTCTTATCTTTTAAACAAATTTATGTCTAATCTGCCAAAAAAATAGCAAAAATTCTTTGGAGTATATTTAATACCGAGTCTGTATTCCTAATCTTCTGTATTTTTCTGGAGGAAAATTACAAAAGCTTTGGCAGAATTTTCCATTTGGGGAGGAATGGGAGGGTTGAAAGCGGTGAGGTGCGTATCAATTAGGCCCATCTTTTAGGAGCCGTGACATGTTGTTGGCAGCTTTGAAGCCGGGAAGAGCCCTAGGAGAACAGGGTTTGTGCAGAACATGCCTGGGGCGCTGCATTAGATGAAGTAATGGTTCCCCAGGCAGTCATGGAGCCCTGCGTCTGTCTCTTTCAAAAGCTCTCTTTACACAATCACCCGTTTCACCCGCACGGCCTTCAAGGATATAGTTTGAAAGTAGAATCTTTTGGATCTGTACTTTACCTTCATTGTCAATCTCTTTCTCTTTTGCAATCAATTGATGGTTTCTAATGTTAGTCTTATGAAGTAAATGAGTGTTTGACCTATGCTGTTACGATGAGCGTAAAAGTCAACAAGGCTTTTATTCCCAGGATTCTTACGAACAACGGTGTTCAAGTACAGTTGTCTCTGAGTGCAGTCTGCGGCCCAACGGTAACCATACAAATAAACACTTGGAGGATGGGTGGGACATAATCATCCCTGGACCATTGTTCATGTTGTCTGCCCTGAATTTCACAGGTACACTCCAGGCTAACACAGCATCACATATCCATCAACGTCACTCGCTTGTAACCATGGTGATGGCCAAAGTATAACTCTCAGGTCATTGACTTAATTCCAGGCTTCTCTCAAACATACCTCTACACAATTGCTAAATGCACCTTGCAAGCTTGTAATTGAACTGGACTCATTGATTAGCGATGCCGTGGGAGTCCAACCATAAAGGGCAATCTTCCTGAGTGCACCTGAACTTTATAATGCTGCCTTGAAAATGATGAGGGAACATTTGGGTTTCAGACACCTCAGTCAAAGCAAGGTTGAAGAAACAAGGAAGTACAATAGCAACTTTTTTACTCAAATTAGTTGATAGGAAACTTTCAGGTGAATGAAATGAAAATGCTGCATTTGTTGGATTGGTGTTGCTCTATGATAGCGAAAATCCTGTATGTATCAAGGATTTAGATGTATTGCCTTAATGCTTGTTATGCCGCAAGCCAATAATGTTTTTACATGGGTAATGAACCAATAAAAAATTTATGGAATGCAAATTGCACAAGGCCTTTTCCCATTCCGTCATGCATCCCTCCTACCTCCCTCAGTGACAGTAATGCAAAATACCACTATTGAAATGCACCGTGGACAATCTGTCACAGCAGGGGGACTTCAAATAAAGGTGTGGACGCTTTTGAGACGCCTCCATGAGGCCAAGAAATCTAATCTAAAAGCACACATGCAGGTTTCGTTGTCAGTGAGGCGTGAACATTTAGATAATTTGCATACATACATTTTCATACCCACTCAAGTCTGACAAACATTATTATTTTCAAATTTCATCAATCAAAATCAATATGTACTGGACCATACTTTCGACGTTTTTCTGCTTTGAATATAAATGGTTTTCATTGTAAGCGTTAGGAAGTGGTCAATGGGAAATCGTGTTAATGTTAGGTGGGACAAAAGCATCAAACTAGCCAGATAGCTAGATAGCCAGCAGAATAGCGAAATAGCAAGGCATCCAACCAATTAGCCAGCCAGCCAACTAACCAGCCAGACAGCAAACCAACTAAGTCAGTCAGCCGACCAGCTAGTCCGCAAGCTGATATACTAAGCAAGCCTCTATGAATCTCCATGCATCTCCTGTCATATTCAGCTGTCTGATTTAGTATCTGTGACTTGCCCACAAGCTTATTTATATTTTTTACACTCCTTAAATATGTTTGGAAAAGCAAAGATTGACAGACGGACAGAATATGGCTCAGAGGCTTAACTCTGGAGAGATGATGGGGAAAACGGGCTTTGGATGATAACGGCTCAAAGAAACTTTTACTCAGGATTTCTCAAGTGCTGGATGATTATTCATATTTCCAACTTTCTACCTACATACGTCCCTGTCAATAAAACATCCTCATTTTGTGTTACATCTGGGTCATAACATGTCTCTCTATCACACTGTCTGTGATGTCACAGGTCTGTGCGGCCTATGTATTCCATTAATAGCAGTACATGAAATGAATCGATACTGACACTACACCTAATCATAATGATAATAATCTCACAAATCATCAACCAAACCTTCTGACAACTTCAAAAAGAGGTAAAGAGATCCAGCCGTGAGTGCCTTAACCAATGTTGTAACCAATACTACCCAATTGCATCCCTGAATTTAGCGTAAAATATACCAAAAGTCTTAAAAAAATGTGTACATGATCATTTCAAGGGCAAAATATAAGCTAGTTATTTCAAAAAGGCTTGTAAATGACTTGTAATGAAATTAACGTTGTCTGCAGTTAAGCTGCTGTTTGGGGTTCCTCTGGGCGCGTTGAGTCACAAATTCTAACAACAGGATGCTCCATGAATCACTGCTGCTACGGAGACGGGGGATTTACATCACTTCCCTCCTAACAGTCAATTTATGAGAGAAAGCCGAGACGGGCTGTCTCGGAGAGAGAGAGAGAGAGAGAGAGAGAGAGAGAGAGAGAGAGAGAGAGAGAGAGAGAGAGAGAGAGAGAGAGAGAGAAGAGGGAGAGAGAGAGAGAGAGAGAGAGAAGAGATGAGAGAGAGAGAAGAGAGAGAGAGAGAGAGCAGAGAGAGAGAGAGAGAGAGAGAGAGAGAGAGAGAGAGAGAGAGAGAGAGAGAGAGAGAGAGAGAGAGAGAGGGAGAGAGAGAGAGAGAGAGAGAGAGAGAGAGAGAGAGAGAGAGAGAGAGGGAGAGAGAGAGAGAGAGAGAGAGAGAGCGAGCCATGTGACAAACCTGGCATGGACAGACCAACAGGCAGATAGACATGCGGACTGATAGATAGGTAGGCAGAGAGACTGACAGACTAAGAGGTAGACAGACGGACATCAATCCATGCAGGCAGGCAGACAAACAATCGGACAGGTGGGCAGGCAGGAAAAATCAACAGGAAGGTAAGCATGCAGACAGAATGACGGACAG
>OLKM01000085.1:522500-537500 GCA_900291075.1 Melanogrammus aeglefinus
GCCCTTGCAGACTCAAAGAGCCATGCTGCTCTCTGCTGGGATCTGTGTGAGAACAACATGTGAGTGGGACAGCAAGATGTTCGTCAGGTGTCATTCACCAAAAGAGGTTGGCTAGCTTGTCGAAGGCATACTTTGTGATAGGATCTGCCAAAGGCAAATTATCGCTGAACAAAAGAAGAGAAAAATGTGGGAAGAATATGGAAAGTAAATGAACTTGTTCGCAGGTTTTTTACAATTCTTTCACTGTATTTGGAGAGGAAAAACAAGTTAATGATACAACAGTTACATTTGTTTGATGTGCAAACATCATGAGGAATAATCTGATAATCGAAAGAGCTGTTAGATACCCCCACACACCCAGGCTTGCTTAACACTGTCACTATAGTTTATACTTTAGATTGATTGAGCATATGTCAAATGTAAACAATTGCTGGGTGTGACAATCCCACAAAGAGGATGAGGTGTCTAAGTTAGAAAAAGGGTATCTGAGGGAGGGTATTCACTTAGTGGTTTTAGAGGCTGCAACATTGACCCTGTTTTAAGGACTGCTGATTCATTGCAGGGAATGTAACCTCTTTTACAAGTTTTTTCTTTTACCTTGGTCAGACAAGATGCCTCCCCCAAACTCATTTTATTATGAAGGCAAAGTGGGAGTCCTGGAAATTGCCTGGATCAGCTAGGGCTGGGCGATTCATTTTTTATTGCGATTTCGATTTAAGCGTCAAAATATCACAAAATTAACATACGGTAATCAAGTTGTTGTTTTTTTATGTTTTATAGAAAGGGCAGATTAGCTGCATACATATCTGTATATTGTTTCAGATTGGAACATTTTCTTTTTGACCGTTTTGTGTGTTTTTTTAAGGCAAAATTTCGAAGTTCTCAGTTCTCAACGTTTTTTTGGAAGAGACATGCTGAATAAATACATGTTTCGAAAATCAAAAATAATCGTTTGAATAATCGTGATTTCAATATTGACCAAAATAATCACGATTATGATTTTTCCCATAATCAAGCAGCCCTAGGATCAGCTATTAATCCAACTACCGTCCTCCTACAGAACCAAACAAACCCACACATACACACACAAACAAACACACACACACACACACGCACGCATGCATGCATGCATGGACACACGTACACTTAAGTAATACTACATATAGAAAATCTGTGCACACACTAAATATTTCCTCTTCAATCACACACACGCAGGCGCGCGTCGGTGCACGCGTGCGCAGACACACACACAGCTCCCTCACACAACACACTCTCTTATGTTCCACCTGTGGCACTGAGGCATTGAGTATAGCGCAGCCTGCTGAAAAATCATTTCCTGGATAAGTGGGCAAGGCAATTCCGTCACAGCCAAGGAAAAAAAATCTGACTTTTTTTTTTAATGGGGAGAAATGGGAGGTAGGGGAAATGTTAGCAGCAGCCGCGGATAATTGATGGCAACTGTTTGGGTACCAGATTAAGATTCATGGGCAGGAACACACAATGGCAGAGTTCAGGAGATTGTAGGTGGAGGCATGAAGGAGACGTGGCGCTTCTCCGACCGTCAAGCCGTCAAATCTGTTGTTAGCACAAATATGCATCCCACCCATTATTCACATAGCTGCAGGTCTACAGGTCTGCATGAGTTTAATGAAATTCAACTGGAAAGAATATTATTGACATTAATTGAATGCCATTGAGTAAAACAGATATAGACATGTATGCAAAAGTGCTGCATTATAAGTCAATATTTAAGATAATGTATTGTAAGAGATTTTAATGTAACTAGAGTTTTTGCTCGCTTTGCGCACGCTCAACCTTTAGTTGTAATAAACCAATAGCAATAGTGTGGAAACCCCAGTCGATAATGTAACACATTTCTGAGCCTTGATATTATAACATTTTGCCTACAGTGTTACAACATTCGTTCACCACAAATGACTCTTAAAAGCAGTGGCAAGATTTAAATATTTTTTTAAACATTCAGCGAACAAAATGCTACAGGCTGATTATCATTTAGGGGGCCACGCAATTCATGCAGAAGCGCGTCCACGCCCACTGAAGTGGTGTGAGAAATACCAACTTTCTACTCCTCATTCACGTATAAGGTCCATTTCCTCATCAGGAGAACATCAGGACTTAGACGTGTGTCTGAAAGCAGCTAGTGTGTGAGCATTTGATTACATTATAAAAATTTGTCATTACCAGGGGTAATTGTTCAATGGAAAGTGTAGTGCATGCAAATCAATTATTAAATAGCTTTTACTGTTATTCAGGGCTAAAAAGTGCATTGACATTTTAAAATGCAAAGCAACTACTAGAGGTTAGTTGAAAATAATAATCATCATTGACATTAAACATCTCTTCCAGTGTCCTGGCCAAGACAGGCAGCAGTAGCCTACAGTCACCCATAGCATCCACACAAAACATAAGAAAAATAAAACAACTAAAACAGGCCGCAGGGGGGAAGGGGGATTTCAATATTGCAAGACATTTGGGGAGGTTCAAGGAGGGAGAGTTATATTAAGTTTGAGCAACAAAGTGGAAAGACATTTCGGGAGGCTCAAGGAGGAGGGTAATATAACATTTGAGCAACAAATTGTAGTCTTGTGGTGGACTCTATAGACATAATTCACCATGTTTTTGTTGCGTTACAGGGACACAGCCTCTTTAAATCACGTCACTTGTGTGGTGATATGCCGGTCGGCGCGATGTTTGAATTTAACGTTTTTATATGACAAAATGATCGACCTGCCGTTGCTTGTCGAGGTGAGAAATTGTCTTTTCTTTTATCACAATTTCTACAGTATAGACAGAACGTCTTACCTGGGAGAGTTTGTCGCTGCGGTGTGTGCGCGTGCGTGTGTGTTCTTACCTGCGCGCGTGTCGATGGCGGAGGCGTTATGTTTAAAAACATAACGTCTTACCTCGGCGATTGTGTTGCTGCCTTTGTCTTGACGTGCGTTGTGTGCGAGTGCGTGTTTGTGTGCGCACCTGTGTGTACGCTTCCATGCATGTGATGCTGCCTATGTCTTGTTGGCGGTGTATGGATGCGTGTGTGTGTGTGTGCATGTGTGTGTGTTAACGTGTATGTTCGTGCGCATGTGCGTGTGTGTATGCGGGGTGTATATGCGTGCTTGCAGCGTATGTATGCTTTCGTGTGTGTGTGTGTGTGTGTGTGTGAGCTGCAGGCTGCTTGGCACATGTGCACATGAGTAACTTTGAGTAGGTGGTGCGACAGGCCTGCTATTATAGTAGTAAGACTTAATTGAGCGAGACACACAGAGGAGGAGAAAGGGAAGGTACAGACGCTGATGAAAATTATCCAAGCAGTGAATCAATCTTGTCATGCATCTCTCTGCACCTCTTTCACCCTAGTAGTTGCCATGTCAACTCAGAACACTTACTTTAGGCTCCAGATATATAATATGATTATCTATAATTTCTGCATTACACATGATTGTTGTCTCTAGCACTGACGAAACATGATTATATCTGTAGTGTGGAGTGCGGTAAATGACGAGACAAGAGACGGAGATGGGTCAAGTCGACTTTATTCTCCACTTCAATAAAACACGCGTTACTCCAGCATGAGTTCAGAACGTAACTGCCGTAAAACAGAACTAACGTAAAAACCAGAACGGTCGTAAAACGGAACGGTTATCCCAAAACCCTTTTCCTTAAAAGGTACAGTCCCTTGGTGAATGTCTTAGCATTGTAGTTGTGGGTCACCACAGTAGGACTGTTAAACTCAGCCAAGAGAAATAGGATTCAAGGAAATTGATATAAAGGATTATGGAGTGTTTTATATTATTAGTCACAATGTTCAGCTGTTCAAACTAACTTTTTTGAAACTATGTAGATATCGTCCTTAAAATCATAACGCACACACAAACACACACACACACACACACACACGCACGCACACACACACACACACACACACACACACACACACACACACACACACACACACACACACACACACACACACACACACACACACACACACACACACACACACACACACACACACACACACACACACACACACACACACACATTTACCCACACCCAACAAAGACACATATTGATATAAATATGTATGGTATGATTGTTCATTAAGCCATTTGTACATCAGAAGGCTTTGTGGTTTGAGCATTAAGTAGCTAAGCTTTCCTCTGCAACATGGGAATAGAATGCTCACATACACACACATATGCACACTCAAATCCCAACAGTGCTTTGACCTGCACACTGCAGGGTTTCAACTGAGGACCTCAGGATCGGGAGTAAAACCCTTCAACTACCAAGCTTAATGCCTGCAGCCTGTGGCCCCTACCATTAGTGTTCTTTGAGGTGGGCGAACACATGTTACACACAGGCAGGCAGACAGACAGACAGACAGACAGACAGACAGACAGACAGACAGACAGACAGACAGACAGACAGACAGACAGACAGACAGACAGACAGACAGACAGACAGACAGACAGACAGACAGACAGACAGACAGACACATGCACCGCAGGCACACACTTACATACATGCAAGCACACAAACACACACAATAACGCACACACGATCACACACACACACAGACACACAGACACAACAGACAGACACACACACAGACACACACACACAGCAGACAGACACACAATAACAGACAGACACATGCACACACACACACGATACCTCACACATGCCGCTTTTGTTAGTTGGCTGTGCTCTAGTGTTGATATAGGTTTGGGACCCTTTACCATAGTGTTATCAACACAGAAATATTATAGATGCATAATTTGTGTATGTATTTTTGTCTGTGCATGCGTGTGTACAGACACATGCACATTTATTTACTTTATTGATCCCAAAGAGAATACTTCTTCTTGCCCGCTGGTTAGTTTGCAAGGATTCAGTTGGCTAGTGCTTTCCCCCTGGTGCAAGTATACAGAGGTTAAGTAGATTGCTCAGGGATTCCTCAGCAGGGAATGGACCACAGCTCTCTGCTTGGGGATAGGCTCATCGATCTCATGGCCACGTCTGTGTCCACTTTACTTTTGAATTTATTTTTCCAGTAAAGACTGATATGTGTACCGCACAAACACTCGCTAAGCCTATATCAATATTAAGCTAATAATGAGGCATTCAAGTCAACCGCGGTGAGGAAAAGCAGCTGCTCCTGCATAATTGACGGTGTATATTTTGCCTGCGCGTTTGAGGCATGGCGTGCCAGAACAGGGTAGCTCCCGTTCCCAAACGCTGCTGTAATGAACGATGATTATGTACCGATGTTGTGTCTTTCAGTTAGAAAAAAACCCCTAATAATTTCTCCTGCAATCACATAACTCCAACAACGTCTGTGCTCATGTAACTAACCCCATGAGCTCCATGTCTGTATCTTATCTGCTGGCTGGCACATGGGCCAATGTTTAGCACACACACACACACATGCAGGAACGCGCGCACACACACACACACAGACACAAACAAACACATATGCAAATGACAGACCCAATCCCATTCCTTGCACTGTTCTCTCACCTCCCATGTCTCTCACTGTCTCGTTCTGTATCCTCACACACACACATACACACACACACACATACACATACACATACACATACACACACACACACACACACACACACACACAGCGCAATCCACATTCAGCAGGTGTGCTGTTCATCTGACCTGCTTGTACAGACTACCTGCTATCGTTCTCTGTTTAGCCCTACTACTGGGAGGAAACATACCTCAGGGTGTTGGACCATTTTCCGCTATGAGCATATGTAGAACACACCGTTGACCCTGTTTAGCACCTGAGTCACCGGAGACCACCTCTTTGAGTCGGAGGCCCGAATAACCCCATTCGCTGGGTTTATGGGGAGCCACTGGGTTACACAGATTAGGATTTTTTTTTTTTGGAATGGGATCAGAAGCCCTCTGAAATGTGAAAGATTATGTTGAACACACGCACGCCTGCACATGTGCACAAACGCACACACGTGCAAACACTCACACATACATATACATACACACACGTACACGTACACATGCACACGCATTGCTAGCACTGGACTTCCCAAGTGTATAGGCTTGTTCTGCTTAGACCTTGTGTCAGCAGCGCAGTCAGTCAAGGATATGTGGCATAGGAGGATTAGGGGTAATGAAGTGTGTGTCAGGATTGGCTAATCACTCCCTTGTTATTTAAGCAGACTTTTTCAATTTTAAAGACTTAATCCCAGAGAGAGACAGAGAGGGGTGAGAAAAAGGAAAGGTTAGGCAGAGGACTTGCAGGCTTTTCCCCTCTCGGGACACAACTGAGTTTTGAAAACCTTTCGATTGATTGTGAATTACGGAAAATCCTTCAATTTGGAGGCAGTAACCCCCTGTGGAAAGCTTGCTCTTTTTCCATCCGTTGTCGCTTTCTTTACTTTAAGTAGTGGCATCCATGGCATCATAGGAACGTTTTGGAAGCGTGGCCAGGGGGGAATAAATGAACCTTCGTCCCTTTTTTTGGCACCTCTTTAAAAAAAAAAAAAGATTTTACACAAAAGGATCACAGATCAATTACCAAAGGGGTGAGCATGCTATGGCAAGCTGTTGCAATGCAATATCATAAATGGCCGATAATTGTTTGATTATTGAGTGTTGTCGATGATGGGTACTCCTAGAATAGTTGCAAGGATCACACTTCAATGTTTAAACTTGAAAGATGCTAGTTACGATTGTACCAGAGCTGACAGTCAATAAAGCGTTACCGTGGTCAATGGCTCCCGTTTGGAGGTAATGCTCAGGAGTGTGCTAGCCAGGGCTCATAATGCTAATTAGCCCTGGGCCATATGGAGGTTGTCGCAGCTCTGTTGTTAGGGTGACCAGAGCTCAGAGGGCGCTGAGAGGTTAGCCCCGGCGGACCGCGCTATGGGGACAAACACTCAACGCTTTATTGTTTCCAGCGCTTATTAAACCCGCTGAGCAGATGGGACGATAATCTGGGCCATTATTGCAGACAGCAACGGTGGCCCGTAACTCATACTTAGTTGCCAAGCTCATCTGGCAGCCATTAGGGCACAAAGGACATTGTCGGTGTCATCCGCAGCGCTCGGTTTTGCAGGAGCCCAACGGAACACTGTCTTTAAAGTTTTTAATCTACACAATGCGGCCACGTTAACGTCTCGTGACACCGATGCCACCTGGAGTTGTGGAAGCATATTACTTAACGCCGTTTGCTTGGAAGTATATCAGTCAGAGCAGGGGGCAGCAGCTTTCCGCTGATTATTCGAAGCACGTTGCCCATGGACTTCCCTATTATTGACAGTGTTGACTCGCGGAGGTGACATTTGCAACGTTATTTAATTCAGTCCGTTACTGGCTATCCGAATGACCTTTTGCGGACGCCCTGGCAGCGGATGCGCTAAGCCTCTAAGACCCGCCGCTCGTATCGGTGTTCGATAATCTTACACGTTGATTGATGAAGTTGTTGTGTAGCACTCGCCAGCGAGACCGGGGCCGGGCCAGGGGCTGGTCGCCAAACAGCTTGCGTGTTTGAGGTAATTCGATGTGGATGATCCTGAAAGGGACATGGCTGGAATAGCAGCATTAGGTTGTAGGGCTTGTTAGCTTGTTTGTAGATTTTTTAATAATTCAAAAAAAAAATTCTGGAATGAAGTCATTGTCTTTCCTTAAACCGAGTCCTACAGTTAAGACACACACACACACACACACACAACACACACACACACACACACACACACACACACACAACACACACACACACACAACACACACACACACACACACACACACACACACACACACACACACACACACACACACACGCGCACACGCACAAACAGGCAGACAGACAGACTGACAGGCAGACTCTGCTGACTATGCAAGTCGGTTGACCGTGATGGCAAGTGAAAGCAAATGGATAACAGAAGACTGAGTGTGTTTGAGCCGCTTATATGTCTGTGAGCTGCTTCTGGCGTTAATACTTTTGATACAAACGGATAACCCACCTTACTTCCTGCATTCTGCGAAACCCCAGTTTGAGTACCCATGTATTTAAGTAAAAAATGGATTTGGCACATCATATGTGCTATGCCTTTTGAAAAGCAATGCGAAATGCTATCTAAAATTAAATTCATGAGCAGGCTTTTTTCACTCTATTTGCTCCATGTACCCCCTCTTTAATCTCTCTCTCTCTCTCTCTCTCTCTCTCTCTCTCTCTCTCTCTCTCTCTCTCTCTCTCTCTCTCTCTCTCTCTCTCTCTCTCTCTCTCTCCTCTCTCTCTCTCTCTCTCTCTCTCTCTCTCTCTCTCTCTCTCTCTCTCTCTCTCCCACACTCTGTTGATATGAGGGCTTGATGATGCATTTATATTTATGATGTTCTCTGGCCCTGCTGTGATTAAAAATATATATTTGTAATTATTCTGAAATAACTGTTTTTTTTTCACTCAAATGATTGATGATTTTCTGCCTATTGTCTTGATATTAGCTGCAGAGAAAAACAATAAACACATTATACTGCATACAGTGCACGCTTGGATACACTTTCTCCTCATTCTCATTAAATAATAAGCCATCCAAAGAAGCAGAGAAGAAAGCAGCGGGTTTTGTTGCTCTGACAACAAAATGATAAAATTGCTCAAGGGAGGCCTGAGCGAGAAAGAAATGCATTGTCACCTATTGAATCATAAGGTCATTAATTACGTGAAGTGACCGATGCTGAATTATGATATATTTGCTCAATCCATCACTATTAAAATTGTAATCCCTACGTTTAATTAAAACAATATGCACACGCCCCAATGCTCACATTTACAAACACAACCAATTCCCCTGTGTCTGTCACTAGTTGGCATTCTACGATTCCACTGTAGTGTGACATTCAAATCCATCAAACTGATCGGTATTAATTATATACTCCATCATGGCTGCATTTGCTTAACCCTAACTCTATCGATAGATAGAGATTGGATAGGCTGTTTAATACAAATCATTATGGAGAAGGAAATGAGATCAATGGCGTAGATGTGTAAATGGGATAGGAATACATCCAAGTTGTATTCACACCTGGTGCACGATCTCACACACACACACACACACACACACACACACACACACACACACACACACGCACACACACACACACACACACACACACACACACACACACACACACACACACACACACACACACACACAATCACAAACACAAGCATACCCACAGACACACAAACAAACAATTACATATTATATCTTGGCAAGTGTGTTGGTGTGGTTCAGGTGCTACGCTGAGTCACCCTGGTTACATGTTTTAATATAATCCTTTATTAGAAGCACACACGTAGAAGAGAGAGAAACTGAAAACACACATCACGGCCAAACGCAAAGTGTATCCCTACAGGTGTTTTTTTCGTATGGTTATAGTGACCGGTTTCAAAAGCCGTGCTGCTTAGAAAAGGTGTGCTGGGGAAAGCTAATGGATAAAACATAAAAGGAAGGAAGTAAAAAAGCCCTCCCAAACACACAAAAGTGGATTTCACAGTGCTGCACACATCACAATGGATCCCCTCCACCTACCCTGCTCTCTGCGATCTCGGTAACCCTACCCCCAGGGTTCAATAACTGTTTATTACACCCATCTACACTTTATGACCCAGCCCCGCTCCCCTCCAGCTCACGCTAACAGTTATTGAAAACACCCCGGCCTGCCGTAGATCATACCTTAGCATCGGGTTATGCTATGTGCTGTCAGATAAGCTGCCGCCGCCGTAGCTCGTAGGGGAATTGTCCAGGTAACATTGAAATAGCTCGGCTAATCTAATATCAGCTCGGGAGTGAATTGTTTGGACAAAAGCCCATTTGTCTTTATTGCCCGGTGTTGCCTGGAAGCTGCTTTAGCTTCTTCCGTTTGGGTGGTCTAATAATGATGGTGGGTAGAGAGGGGTGCGGGGGGGGATTAAATAGAAAATGGGATTGAAAGTTGTGCCGTAGAATGGGACATGGAGGTGGGAGGATGAAACCGATTATATGCGTTTGACTCTCTTAATTGCCCGCCATAAGGGCATGAAGCCAAACGTTTCCAACAGATGGGTGGCGAGTAGGCATACATGAGATCCAAGGGAAGCGTCTGAGAGTTTAAACCAACATTTGTTTAATATGTAAATAGCCACCAAAAACGTTGGCTATTGGACGCAGGATGTGGCAGCACCTCTGGCATTGACCTACTCTCTGATTACACTTTAGCCCTCAAGACGCCATTGATTAAAGGCAGTCCGACGGAGCCCTACCTCACATGCACGCACGCACACACACACACACACACACACACACACACACACACACACACACACACACACACACACACACACACACACACACACACACACACACACACACACACACACACACACACACACAAAGGCAACACAAAGGTCTCGACCATTAAAAGCACATTTCTGTTTAACATTCAGCAGCAGCAACCTCAAATCCCTGGTACTTGTGTGTTTTTAAACAAAACTTTTACGAGTTCTATTGCGTTTGTGTGTGTGTCTGTGTGTGTGCCTGTGTGTTTCATTGCATGTGCAAGTATTTGTATTTTGAATGTGTGTTCGGTGTATTTAGCTGCTAGCGGGCAGGGCCAGCTGACTGGGCAGATGGTTGGTGTCAGTTGCAGGGGCGAAGTGTTTGATGGTTTGTAACGGTTTAGTTTAATTACTTGTCATGCCCGTGGCCCCTTGGGCAGCAGCTAGAGAGGGCTTCTGTGGGGCCTCTGTTCGCCCTATGGTCGGGGTAGGGTCGGGGAGAGTAGGGGGCAGACTCAGGTGGTCAGGACCGTAGCTCCACACACTCCACACACTGACTGCGACCAACTCTTGCCAAACAGTCCCCGACATTGCCTTTTTATATTTTTGATTGGCTCATAATTATTTTAGTGAATGCATCTTTCCATAGATAGAAGGCCAGGGTTGACAATGTTATGTTGACAAAAGGTTATCTGTGACACAACTGGCGCTAGTCTTGGTTGGACTCCATGTGGTCGCTAGCTGGGTTTTAGTGCCTGGCCACACTTAAATATTATGCAGACCCCCTCATGGGGCTCCACTGACAATGGCACCCAATTTGTAGAGTAGAGGTACTTTGCAGGGGTGGTTGTTCCCTCTGTAATTGTGTTTTGACTGGCACGGCGACCATAAATTGCATAAATAACAACACCCAGAGTAAGGAATAGGACAGTGTTGCTCTTGCCTTAATGTGTGTTTTGGCTGGCATCAAGAGCTGGGTTATAGCTGTTAAATGACTGTACCCAATTTTGATTCATTATTCACTTTTCTAATTATGCAGGAGAATGAATTTTGGAATACACAAGGTGCTTTCTGTGGCAGGGTTAGATATGAATGCAAATGAATGTAAAAAAAACATTAAATGTAAAAAAGAATGGGATTTTCAGGCTGTCTCTGAAGTGTCTCTCAACTACTGGAAAACAATGACGGTTTCAGTTATCTTTATCCTGCATTGAAAGCTATTATGTGAGCCTACAATTCTTATGCACAAGAATAGCTAAATTAACATTAATGAATGCAATGAATAGAGTACTATGTTAAACATAATTATAAATTAAGAAAACAAGCTAAACGTGATGAGAGAGCAGAAAAGGCTTGAACGGATGGCATAATGTTCAAAAGTGTTTTTGATTCATTCTGTCACCTTAGTTTGTTTTCATGTTGGACTATATATTTGAATAAAGAAATGGGTTGTCTCAAAACAATACATTAAACGCTATACATTCAGAAGAAAATATGGAATGCAAAACATTCTCCCAGAACAGTATATGTATAGAAATAATGTACATGTGAGCAATATTTACATTTGAGAGTAATCTGGGTTCAGCAGTATTTCTCCTACTATCCAAGCTGTGTTCCTTGGCAAGGTTTTCTCTTTCTTCGTGCTGTGAATGGTTTCCACGCACCGAAACTTTCTCATCAATAAAACACCTTCATTGTATCCCTCCTTTTGTTTTCCAGTGTGTGCCGGCACGGAGAACAAGCTGAGCACGCTGTCAGACCTGGAGCAGCAGTACCGCACCCTGAGGAAGTACTATGAGAACTGTGAAGTGGTGATGGGCAACCTGGAGATCACCAGCATCGACCGGAGCAGAGACCTCACCTTCCTGAGAGTAAGGATCAGAGCACACCATGATACAATGCCACGCACGTGTACCGTTAGGACCCAACTCTTGGGGTCACTTTCATGTTCTCTTCTGCAGCTGTGGCGTGATGCTGTGAAGCTGTGATGTGGTGACAGAAACTTGAGATTCATTACTGAATCTCAAGTTTGATTGACAATGCCACACGCGCCTCAGCCGACAGTTAAACGATAATTAATTTAGGTTCTTAAGTAATATGAAGTATTGTTTTGGTTCATGATTATGATCCAAATGAACCAAAACTATTGGTTAATTTGGTTCATATACTTTGAACCAAAACTATTAGTGTTTTTTCAGTAATTATTTCCTCTTTTTTCAAATTGTCATTTAGTTTCAAACAAAACTATTACACAAAGAGATTTTTTACCACTGTTTCCAGTAGGCATCATGTTAGTTGGCCTTTGTTACACTTAATAACACCTTTTAATTCAACTTTAGTAATCTAATCATGTTGGGGCATTAACTGACATATGTGGACTTTATTGGAGCTTAGTCACATTGCAACTGTGCCCCGTGCTAGGAATGAGAGAGCCGTGGACACCAAGATTGTGTTCTGATCACACCTATCTGATCACAAAAAAAGCACACATTTAAAAGAAGGAGCTTATGAGTTGCTGCTCAAACTGTTTTGTTCTTTTAATGGATGATCCAACTTTTCCTTTGCTTTATGTTCAAGAAGTGGTCCACTAAGTTCTTCAGAACATACTATGCAGACTTTGTTATTAAGGCTAACCTAATTTAAACTTGCAGGCCATCGCCTGTCCTAAACTCGGATCTGGTTCCTCCAATCAGCTATAAGTTGAAGTGACCCCACAGTCAATCATATGCAGAGAGAGGAACGGCTGTAATCAGGGATAATCAAAAATCATCAGCAGTTTCTCTGATTGTCGCATCATCTTCTTTTCGTTAGAACAAAAAATAAGAATCCAAATGTCCTAATTCTCGCATATTCAGGATAATTTCCTCTTTCATAAGAAATGTTCCCCGTATACTAACAAAGGGGATTATTTATTTTTTTTATTAAAGTTAGCACGATTAAAGACTTTCTTTGAAGCAGTAGAAGTCTTTGAGCCCTTACAAATATCATTATTTACCAATGAAACCCAAATAGGGCAACTTTTGTGGAGGGGATATGTACTATTTATCCGGCCAAATTGAACCACGATAGACCCAGGTCCAATTTAATTGATTTTGTTGAACTGATTCAATCAGTTAAACTTTAACTGAATGTTAATCATCTGCTTAGCAAAACAGGTTATTTAACTGATGTTTGCAAGGGCATGCATGTCTATTAAACAAATGTGCTAAACATATGAAACCCCCTTACTTGGAGATACAAAGACCATCATCCTGCTTATTGAAATCTTCCTCACCTTCAACACATGCCTGTCCTTGAAACACCTGAGTGAATAGACATGTGCAATTGGGGTTTCAGTACAGTAAATACTTTACTTTCTCATTGGAGAATATGTTGCAGCCATTCATGTGTTGTGGTGAGTAAGAACACACCCCTCACCGCTGGGCTACAGTGTCTTAATAGCAGCAAGATACAAAGGTGAAGCCAAGGGAAGGATAGAAATCGATGTTAAACGTTGATAGCTAGTCCACTGATGCTTTTTTTTCTTTTCAAATTACAGAGCAGCCCAGCCCCGGTAGTTTAATCAGAGGTGGAACAATTTTTGTGAATAATCCCTGGCCGCTAGGCTAGACGGACAAAAACAAGGATGGGTTGTGAAGGCATGGCCTGCATGTAAGCGCACATACGGCGTCACATGAAGACAGCCCTGAGATGTAGGGTAAGGTTATTTAACCTCCAATTGATTCCATTCTGCGACTGGAGGACAATCACGGATGTGAAGGAGCCGGTCATGGTTCTGTGTCAGCGCAGATGTTCTGCACATAACTTAGGAACAAAGGATCCCTGCTGTGCAACAAGAAGCAATTTTGTTATTTTTCCTGTTTTTTACAAATAAGTGTAAACAGGTAGATAATCACACACAAACGTTTCTTGTTCTTTGTTTTGTATCCAAAGCCAGCATTGAACAGCTACAAAATTGCATCTAAACACATTAAAACAGAAAGCCATTACGAACTCTCGAGTTCTCATCACAGTCGTGGCCAGTATGGCATCACTTCCTACAAACAACCCCCATCAAAACACCGCTGGGAATGAGAGCGAATCGCATCGATAGATGGCTAAGTCTTGCCATTGGTCCCTTGCTACCTGCTATTCCCCATCGACTTGAGGGGAAGTGGTAAAGGACAAAAAGAGGGTAAAAGATCTGGGAGAAGGAGACCGAGGGAAAGAGAGAGAGTAAAAAAAGAGGGGGGAGAGAGCAAGATGCAGTGGCAATAATGAACAACTGTGATTATCATTCGACTCAACACAGAATGCAGTTTGTACTGGGGAAGAGCAACCATTCCTCTGGTTTAAGACCTAATTCCCACTCAGGAACTCCCTCCTGTGTGTTCCCTCTCTCAGCCTCTCTACAAAGTAACAATGCGGTTTATTTTAAGTCTAAGGTCGGGAAAAGTCAGGGCTAGTCGAGACCCCCTCCTCTTCCTCCCCCGCCGCCTCCGCTCTCCTCCTCGTCTCCTTCCGCCCCGGCACACGGTCCCTCGCCGTGTCAACGCTCGTTACGACGCTACACAGCCACCTGGGGTTCCCGCTCATTTCCCAAAATGGCTCCCTGTGGTGCCTACCGTGCCGGGTTGCCCCACCTTTGCATCGTTGGCAATTAACAAGGGTTAATAGAACACGCTAATTAGCATCGCAGGCCGCCGAAC
>OLKM01000085.1:540000-555000 GCA_900291075.1 Melanogrammus aeglefinus
AAGATGGGTGTGTGTCTTCCCCTGTGTGGACCATGTGTCTGGCCAGGGCATGAAACAGGCTAGGGTGGGGAGAGATCAGCGATGAGCCTTGATGTGTATCCTTGTCTAACACTTCCTTATTTAGTGATCGGTTAAGCATGGATCTCTCTTCTTCTGGACCCTTGATGTACCAATCAATCAATTCCCGAATCAATTAATCAGCCTGACCGTGTAACTGTGCCTAAGGGTCTTTAAAATGGGATGCATTCACCGAGACAGGAACAAAGCGGCATATTTAATGAAGCCTCTCCTGGAAAGTCAATCCATCCATTTATTCTCCTACTCATTCAGCAATGTGTGTGGCGGTAGAGTCTTGCTGGGTACCCCATCATACATCATGTTTCCGTTGCTTATTGAAGTACTATCTTAGGCCTTAGATCATGTAGAACACACCTACAATGACAAGCACCAGCACATTACCACTGAAACGTTCCCTTGAGGTTAACAGCTGTCTTCATGCCAACATCAATGATATCATATCAGACAAGAGCCTCCAAACTGTGCACAATCACTATGGCTACAAGAACGTTTCAAGGCCTAAAGCCTTGTTTTCAATGTCTTGGTTGCGTTTAAAGGGTTGAGCTGCTTTGATCGTGGTTAATGTGCAGGCCGTTTGCGTGTGCAGTCTGTGTGTGAATGTGGGTAGCAAGAAACGAGCAAGAGTCGCAGCATGCTGGAGTATAGCCTCTACCATTACAGAGGCAAGAAAGCTGTTCGTTGGGGCTCCACTCTGTTTGGCAGATATATGTACACACAAAGAATACAAACACAAATGTATCAAATGTATAATTATTTGTATTTCTATAGTGTTGTAATACTTTTGGACTATACTTTTACGAATACGATGTTGGCCAAAGTTGTAGTTTTCCTAGTACTGTGTATAGAAAAAGGTGAGAATAGAGTGAGTCATTGAGACTAATAGACACATCTTGTCAAACATGAAATAGCTTTGGCCTGGAATTTAGAAACGTTAATATAGTAAATTTAATCCATTCTGTGTTTTTAGCATTTCTCCTATTTAATAGGACTTACTTTGCCGACACATAGTCACCTCCGGCTTCGTGAGAACACACATGCACACACATACACACACGCACACGCACACGTGCACAGGCACAGGCACGCACACAGGCACACACAAGGACAGTCACACAAAACCACAGGCACACACACACACACACACACACACACGCACACACACACACTTTTTTTACTCATGCACAGATTTTCTTAACAAAGTAATCCAAATGTTGTGGCTATAATTATTAAACCTTAATATTTTAACTATTGATATAGCGTTCTTTTTGTAGGTTTTTTAAGGACTAATAATTATATTCGATATTAGTAAGATCTACAGAAGACATATCGGCCACCTCACAACTGCAGATGGTTCCAAATGCTACCTTGATAGAATAGCTAATAGAGAGGGCTAAAAACGGTGTGAATATAACATAATATAAGAGTCATAATAATAAAAAGTGTAGGACTTAGTCATTCATCAGTTCCAGAACAAAGATTTCAGACAGTATTATCTTGGGTCCTTACCTAGTAAACCCATCATGAAAGATGTTCTCTGCTCATAATTCAAGTTGAAGTGCCAAAATATAAAACCAGAGTTGACTCTCATTTTGGCTGGGTCGGAATATCACTCACACAGCGATAATCAGGTTTTGTTTGGAATTGTTGTCTCTAGATGTGCGGCTCATGAATACAAGACGTAGCACATTGCCATGTAGCTTGTGTGATATTTGTTATCATTGTTCGCTTATAATAATCACAAACGCTTCTGAGTATACTTTACATTGTATTGTTTTTATATTGTTCAACACACACACACACACACACACAAACACACAAACACACAACACACACACACACACACACACACATCACACACACACATACACACACACACACACAATCACATACACACAAACACACAAACACACAATCACACACTTTCAACCCAGCCCGCAGAGATGATAACATACAGCACGATAGAACAAGCAAAACACTGAACAACAGACTGGCCCATCCTGCGAGATTCCCAATCTTATTTCCTCCAGCTGCCACTCAGACAAGCCTCGGTCTTCAGTCATTAGATTTTGTTTACTACCTATTGGAACCAGTCGCTGACTGTGCTTCTCATTACTAGTCCAATGTGATAACAGAGATGATTTAAAACATCCACGGGGCACATCTCATGTGACTTTTTCTTTTGTATCCCGCGGTTTTGATGCATTCAGGCCATGCCAAGCAATCGTGTGCATGTGACGATAAGGTGGAATACCCTGTGCTTTTGGCCTTGTTTTATGTGAGCTGTTCATGCCTCCTGTTATGTCCATGTATCTGTGTATCTCTTTGTTTGTCTGTCCTGTATCTCTGTACTACACACATCACCACATTGGTGTGCAAGGAAGTATTCATTATTTGTTTCTGGAAAGCTGTATAAAACATTGTTATACATTGTGTCAGGGATAATGTATAGAACGCCGGTCATTATCAGGAAACTAATGACCGGCGATGTTCTATACATTATCCCGCTTACTTCACGAATATTTGCCAAAACGAAAAAATGACTTCACACAGTGTTTTATTTTACAATGTATTTGTTACCAGTATTCGTAGTGTCGATCAAGCAGAGAAATAGTCCACCAAAGACATTCACGTTGCTTAGTAACCGAGTACGCTGGGGTTGACAAATAACCGGACTACTTGCAGAGTGATACCAAATACGGCATTAGAGGCAAAAAATCCTGTTTTCATTGACAGCGGTCAATTTTACTTAGCAATGGTGAATTATTAAATATAATTCAAGTTGTGAAGGGCCCTTGCAAGCGAACGGAGCGTTCCACGGCATTGAGAAGACCCGTGTTATAAAATACATATGTAATGCCATGTACAGAGTAATACATTATTGTGCAATAAACCAAATCTGATAACAACCTAACAATGTTAATTCTACATAGTAATATAGCATGAGAAAAATACATAATAATAAATGTCATGTAAAAACATGTCAATATCTCTAGTGTTTACACACACATACACACACACACACACACACACACACACACACACACACACACACACACACACACACACACACACACACACACACACACACACACACACACACACACACACACACACACACACACCTCTCCAGCTGTCTGCGTCCACCGGCGATGTCTGGGTTGAAATCTTAATGTTCTCTATCGCATCCATCGATCACCTCTGTCATGGCGAGCGTGGCGGCATGTCTCGCTTTGCAACGCACAACTCCCCGGCTCCCGCTTCCCGTCTGCTGCTCGCTCTCCCAACTGTTGAGGCCTCCCTGTCATTTAATTTGAGCAATATTTCTCTCTCTTTCTAGGTTTTCTCTACATGTTTTGGTGCCCCTCCATTTCTATTTTATCTCTATTTAGCTGTACTCTTTTATTCTCAGTATCTCTGTTTGGCCCCGCCAACAAGAGATAACCTGGTCAGTGGCAGTCTGTCCTGTATTTTTTTCTTGAAACCTACAGGTGAATAGAAATATGAGTGATGTGTAACATGGTGGCACCTGGGGGGAAGACGAGGTGAGCCAAGGAGAGCCAACAACAGACTACTGATTCCGGCCAAGTTATTCTATGCCCATTCATGTCATTCAGCCCTGAAAGTCTGTACCAGTGATCATTTATGTTCAGAAAGCTCATGTCTAGTAGCAGATATATGCGTTTGTGATCTACCCAGATATGCTGATTATCTGCAACTTATTCCTCTGTATTTATTTATTTGTGCTGTTGTTGTCATTACTATTTCAGCGGCCCTTATCCCCCCTCCCACATTATATCCCCCCCCCCCCACATACACACACACACACTCACACACTCATGCATACACTCACTACCCACTCACGATTGGCTAGTCAGTATTTGAATAAAAACTCATTAGGATTACATAGCCATTTAGCTAAGTGACACGGGGTGTAATTGTACCATCCATCAATCGCAGCGTAATAACACAGTTGGAGGAGCTAAATGTTGATTAGCTCTTGGCCAATTTCACTAGTGGGCATCTGGGAACAAATAAATTGCCAGGAGAATGTGGTGTTGTCGCATTCAGAAGGTGTTGACCCACATGAGGTCAAATTAACTTGTAGGCAATTTCTAAAAAATAGCCTTGCCTAATGACTGATAAAGTACCGCTATCTTGCTCCATCGACCCGTCCGGCGGCGGCTCCAAGCATGGGCTTAATCTCACATTTTCTCATCTAAAACTTCTCTTTCCATCCATTCCTTTTCTGGGGGATTGTCAATGGCCTGCACCGGATTCTTGTAGGAGTCCAGCGGTCAAGCAGCCAACCCTCCCCGTCAGCGTAATGGCAGCCATGATGGCCGCGGATAGGGCTGATCATTAATCAACTCGTCAACTGTGAAGAATGGACTATTTGTCAGGGGGGTATCATCAGGGTGGAACAGTCACTGCTGCCTTGCCATGGTTTCAATCCCAGTTCAGTCCCAGACCAGTGTCTGCATGTTGCTGTTCATCTAGTTAGGGTTTCTGCCAGAGGCTGCGGTTTCCTCATACTTTCAAACCTATGCCAATTTGACTAATTGCCTACCCTAACTTGTGTTTGGGTCAGAGAGGTTTTATGTGGTGTGAGTTTATGTGTGGCAGCCAGTTTTAGGTTTGTCTTCCCATTCAGATCGCTGCCTTGCTCCCACAACCATAGTACACTGGAGTGCATACTCTAGTTTCAAGCCTTGTACAGGAATACATTAAGCATTGGATGGATGCTTGGACGGGTAGGGTTGATAGATGGATGATTGTCCGGCTCAAATCTATATTAATTCATATTGGGACACTATTTGGTAAGCAATCATGGGATGTGAGAAGAAGTTGAAACTTGAAGTGACCTTGAACATGAAACACAACTGCCTTCATTCCTCCACACCATTTGCACAGGGATCTGACAATGACAGTGTCAAATTAGTCCCTACACCTGTCCCATTTATGTCCTCTAACTTATTCAGTTAGTGACTTGCACTGAGTTTAATTCTTCTTTACTTAATCATTGATTTCCCTCTTGTCCACTTATATTATCCACTCACGGTATTAGATTTATTTTTGTAGCTTTCGTTACTTGTTTCCAAGAACATCTGCCTTGTCACTCTTCATAGCTGTAATGGCTAGTCTCCAGTATACTTTGCTAACAGGCATTGATGGAACACTTTAGCTTGGGCCACAGACTCAGCCTGGGCTACCTAATTAATTAATGAGAATGTGACTCACTTTCTCAGTCTTAATCATTGTTCTCATACATGTCCAGGTACTGGAAAATAGTTTGGCCTTGGACATGCCTATAACATGAAGCTGAGGAAAGTAGTGATCAAAGTTGAAACTCCAAAAAAAACACAATTGTTCCGAGTGAGTATGATCTATAAATGGTAGACTTTAAACCAAAAGGTCAAAGATATCTTTTTTCATCATATTGAAAGTTGGAGAAGCTGCTTTGATAGAAGATATAATATATAATATCCATGTGACACTGAGAAAGGCACAGCAAAGTATTCAGGAGGTATAGCAGAGGTGGGTGGAAAAGATAATGGGAGAGGCAAGAGAGATAAGAAAAGAAGCAGAAAAGAAAAGCAGACAAGTCAGTCAAGGGCGCCTAGAACCAGAGACAGACATAAAGGAAAATAATAAGAGGGAAAATTAGAGAGACTCTTTCAGAGTAATTATGTCTTTAATATTTTTTTAAACCATGAAACCATTGTTGGGAACCAACCTACCGAGTTCCTTACCCGTGTGAACAGACCATGTCTTCAGCAGTAAATGGAGGGACCGGAACTGTATTTATGTCAGCTTTTGTCTTGCTCCTCACATTACTATATTGGGATAGAAGGTTAGTTGCTCATACTTTTGTTAACAACTATACTATTAAAATCCCAGCCCGTCCCTACACAAATGTAGCAGGAGGCCAGGTATATAACAGAATGGAGAACCACTAAAAAACTGAACCATGAGAATAACCAAAGTTTGCTTATGGGTGTGGCCAACACTGCAAAGTACAGGATTACTTATTGGACTTTGAGAAGCCAATTTAATTACACAAAGGAAATACAGAAATAAAAGGCTCTACTTAGAAGTTGCTCTGATTGCAGTAGAAGAACATCATGTAATTTCTCGTACTTGTTAATTACCCGTAGTCTTAGAGCAAGTAGTTAACTATGTTGTAGTAAAGCCTCTGGTGGGGGACCCGGCACAGAACCTGGGCCGGAAACAAAAACTGAAGGAGCGGATTTTTGCCTTGTTTCCTGTTTCTCTCCGAAGAGGTTTTATCAAAGAAAACTAATTCTCGCAAGTGGATGGAGCTTTCAGAAGAGCGTTTTTCTAGTCTGACACAGTGTTGATTTGAAACCTTTACTGACATTTTTATACAGTAAACTGAGTTTTTGCTCAGCAATTACCCTCTTACAGATCCCCGCTTCCTGCAACATGATTGGTCAAAACAAATATAATGCAATACAAATTGAAACACTTGTCTGCTGCCAGACTAGAATAGAGATTATAATCTAAAATCTGATTTGTGAGGCAAATTAAGTGTAACCCTTATTAACCCTCACCCTTTTATGGAAGGGAAAACAAATGTCAATGTGAGAAGATTTAATGATTTTAGTGTGTACTCACACAACACTAAAGTGTTAGCACTGAATGTTTTAAGATCATCCTGGGGTGGACACATGGTGAAAGTCCCCCAGCACACTTTATTTGGAGACCACGTCACTCCGTGTCCTCATTTGAGTTCAGACACCGCTGCCTCACCCCTTCGAGCCCTACGTCTGCCATAAACCCTGAGCATCTTCATCCCATGAGATAACAATTAACAATTCACAGTTTATTGATTTTAAATGGTATGTTAATTGTACATATGTCTACTTATGTGAACGCTGCTTGTAAGAATGAGGTACTTAGAGGAGTATTATCATACAATGTGATGTGTTTGAAGATGGACGAGTGGGCGATAATGTACCCTGGGGAATGGCTGTATGTATTTCTTTATTGCCCATGTCACCTGGCTCTATTGCGATTAAAAAGAGTAGGAGGACAAATCACCCATGTCTCGACTTCGTCAATACTAATTCATGTCAACTCTTGCACCTAATGTTTTCAGACTGGATTACTTCTTTGTATTACTCAGTTCCTGATCTGTGTGTTATAAACGAAAAGCCTAAAGAAACATGCTATGCTGCTTTGGTTCCTCCTTTCTTATGTGTCCCTTTAGAGAAGGGGCATTCAATAAAACTTTAAGAGGTTTAGTTGGAGAATATTACCTCAAGCAAAGGTCCTGAACTTGTCTGACTTGGGTTGTGATTCAGTGCTATGCATATGTAAGTGGCCTAGTAGTTGTGTCTTGAAGTAGTCAATTTGAATTCACACTACTCATTTCCGGTCTGGACTTATGAAACATTCAAATTAATAATGTCCATTTCAATAGTATTGAACAATAGCAATTCTTAATGTCATGTTTTAACATTGGACATGGGGGATTATAAATAAGTATTCAATCAATAAATAAATATTATTTTCTGATTTCAAGTAAGAAACAAAGGACGGAATTTAAAAAAACAAGCCTGACAGCCAGATCTTTTGAAAAACTTGCATCTTAAAATAAAGTGCCTGATTTTGGAAATATTCAATAAAAGGTTGGCAATTTTTCGTTTTTGTTCACTACCTTTTGACCTCTTAACAGTCTCAACAAATTGTATCCGCAATCTCAACACATCGTAAAAATTGAACATTTCCTTTTCTCTTTCTTTTTATCTTATATCCCCCACTTTCCCTGGTTCAGTGAGAGACGGGAGCACGAGCTTGCCCCACCAGGATTTTGAATCCGAGCTTATGTAAGGGCCATTCTCATACACATGTGTAGGTGCTGATTGGTGAGGCTGGAGCAATGTAGTGTTGGAAGCTGTCTCACAGCTGTACTTGGAGCCAACCACGCTCAAACCAGTGCCGTAATGACCAGGAAATCTGTAACCCCCCCCCCCCCCCCCCCAATTCTTAGTAATTGATCTGTAATAGGTCCGGGTCCAGATAGGACAGTGTCTGGGTCCGGACCAGGACTCCGGTTTGCCTCCTAGTGACCTCTGCCCTGGAGTGATCATGACTCCAGACACTCCCCTCCCTATAACACCCATAGCTCGCCAAGCCAACCAAAGGTGGGTCTGACAAAAAAAAGAAGAAAAAAAGAAAAGAAAAGAGACCTCCCGACATCCTCAGCACAGCCCACCTATTCCCACTCACCTACACTCCCCCAAATTTATAGAGCAACGTGGGCCATCAACCTTTATTAGCCAATAACTGAGCCAGGGGCCATTAAGTGTTGCCCCCTGGCCCTCCCGATGCAATGCCTGTCGGCCTTGTCCGGGTACTCAAAGGACTCCCGGCGGCAGTGTCAACTGGGCTGCCAACCTCCCCCTCCCCTCAGACGTGGAACTGTCTGGTCAAAGTAGTAATTAGCTGGCATCGACGCTCCAGGTCTGAGAGATCCCGCAGGTGAGGGGCTGCCGAGCCGTTTAAAACTCAAACGAAAGACAACAACAACGCAGAAAGGAAAAAATAGTCTCCAGGCAACAAGTTGTCCACTCAATTTATTGAACCCCAGAGTTCCCAGGTCATTCATCAACTGCATTAAATGTGTGTGTGTGTGTGTGTGTGTGTGTGTGTGTGTGTGTGTGTGTGTGTGTGTGTGTGTGTGTGTGTGTGTGTGTGTGTGTGTGTGTGTGTGTGTGTGTGTGTGTGTGTGTGTGTGTGTGTGTGTGTGTGTGTGCATGACAGAGTGCGATAGAGAGAGAGGATACAGAGAGTGAGTCATTTGTGTGTGTGTGTGTGTGTGGCTGTTTCCCAATGTCAAGGAAGCATGCTCAACGGCCGCCTTTTTAAGGACGCTACGTCATAGGACACCGACAAGCACTGTTCCAATGTTGAGGCCACTCGAAATTCGCGCCATTTTCGCGTCGTGTTTTTGGGAATTCCGAGATTTTTCAAGGATGCATCGATGAATCCTAGACGAGCCAAAACTACCTACAATCCTCTGCGTTTACACGCTGCACAGGATATTTAAAATGGCAGAGGGAAAGCAGTGCACGTTCAAATGTAAGTGAAGTTACATTAAAGTTTTCAGAAATATTTTGTGCCGTATTGGTTTTTATAGATTCATCATGTTAATGCAAATAATCAAGCTTAAAGACCTGTGCCACTTTTCAAACGTTTTTGCAACTTAATGATACGTTGCTATATTTTGCATGGACGTAGCTGGTGTTAAACACCACTGTCACCAATGTCAATTTACTCGCTCACAAGATGACATTATTTATGTATACCTATTTATGTTTGTGTTTAATCTTTTTTTTTAGGGTCAGCCCAGCAAACGGAGGATTTTGTGCACCTTAGGGTGGCGCACAAACATTTGTTTACCGGTGGAAGGGATACTGCCACGATCGGTGAGAAGCTCTTGGGATCCAATTTTGTCAAATAAATGCACCCCCGATCATTTGCAATGTTTGTAATTTGTAATGAACGTATATAATTGATTATACGTTCATTAGCGGATTAGAGCCGCTGCTCTTTTGCTTAGAAAGGAGTCAGTTGAGGTGGTTCGGGCATCTGGTAGGGATGCCCACTGGGCGCCTCGCTTGGGAGGTGTTCCCGGCACGACCAGTGGGAAGGAGACCTCGGGGAAGACCCAGGACTAGGTGGAGAGATTATCTCTCAACACTGGCCTGGGAACGCCTCGGGATCCCCCCATCAGAGCTGGTCAATGTGGCTCGGGAAAGGGAAGTCTGGGGCCCCCTGCTTGAGCTGCTCCCCCCCGCGACCCGACACCGGATAAGCGGATGATGATGAGATGAGATGAGATGTATATAATTGTATTTTATATAATATACTTATGTGTTCAAAGTACTGGTAGATTGTAGGTATATATGAATGAATGAATCAGATCAGTTAAATAATATATCCAAATAAATACATGTTTATCATCCCTTTCTTTGTCTTTTTTCCCCCTGAGTAATCGACCATACTGTAAATGTGTTTCATGAATTAAGTTCTTAGACAATTTTACTTAGTTTTATAAAAATTGAATGGATATTTTTTTTAATAAAGACGATTTGATCAACCGCAACAAAGCTTTTGTCACTTCCTCAAAGAGGCTCCATACGAAGGAGACCGCATTCATAATAGACAAAAGTCAAATAAATATAGATCTGCTTGATTGCTGCCATGTTTAATTCATAAGCACACATGTGTTTACAAGCGGAAACGCAGTATTAAAAAGCGGAAGCGGAAACGCTTCCACACTAGCAAGTCGTTCCAAAGTCCGAACATTACAAACGCTAGGAAGCACTCGAGCTAGCCCTCTCGTCTCATCTCCATAGGACACGACTAGCAAGGACGCGTCCTAGCAAGGCTGCAGCCTTCACATTGGGAAACAGCCAGTGTGTGTGTATGAAAGAGAGCCAGACGGAGAGAGGGACAACAATAGAGAGAGAGAGAGAAAGAGAGTTTTGTTTGTGTGTGTGTTTGTATGACGCAGAGAAATTATTTGTCATACAAATTTATTTTTGACGTCATTGCCGTGTTTTTTGCAAGAATTCACATCTACCAGTGGCAACACATTTTGTTTTGAAGGCCTGGGCCAAAACCCAGTAAATGCAAACAATAAAGAAGAAGTGGGAGATTATTTGAGTTCCCCTGTAGGCAGCCTTTAAATTGCCTAGGTGACATAAAGTGGTATAAAACACAGAATGGAGAGCAGCGTCTCCCAGGGCATCGGCCATTCTTTCGCTTTCTCTGGGCTGCGATCAGCACTCTGTGAGTTTGGCTAGTGGACGGCTCACATACATCAAAGCAGAAAATATAATCAACTGTGTGAGAGAAAGAGAGCGCAGAGGGTTACTATTTTATCTTCCTTTTATTTTGGCTTGAGGCAACAAAGAGGGCGAACTGTGTTGCTGAATCACAACTTGATGAAACAGAGTAAACATCCGCTCATGCGGGCGGCGTGTGGAAAGTTAAACATATTGTCTGCTTTTTCCTGTTCACATTGATCGCGCCCATTTTGCAGTACAAATGCAAAGGTTGATTGATTGCTAGGATAATATATGAGGGCTGTCCATGAATGACAAAATGATCTAATCTTGTTTTTATTTTAATGTCCATAATGAAAAATACATCCAAAATGACTCCATCTCATCAACAGTATCTCCTCTCTCAAAGGTGGTCTCAGCTAGCCTGGCAAACGCCAGACTTCATCTCAATCTACATTGAGATGAGGTCTAGGAACCACACATTAATTTTCTTGTATTTGAGGCGTGGTTTACGATTACCCGGGCCATTTATTGGGCGCTACGAATGTCTAGCATATGAGTCTGTGCGTAGCTCATAGCCAATCAAAACATGTTGGTAGCACGGCAAAGACATCCTTCTCGGTAATGAAAGAGTGTAACGCCGGAAGTTGCTATTTTTTCAAAATAAACTTCCGTTCTAAACTAAATCTGCCAGCGCTGGTATTACATTATATTCCTATAGACAGAGCGTTTCTGGAAAAAGTCACGGCCATTTTTTTAAACGCCTCTCCCAGTGTTTTTTCTGCCATACGGAGCGTTGAAAAAAGTTTAACTTTCAGGAAGAAAGCCGCCGACATCAGGCGTCTTTTGGGCAACTGACCAATCACAAGCGGAACATTGACACTTCGTCACGAAGGAAACTCAACTGTCAAAACAAGAAACAATGGCAGACAAATCACTTGGGAAAGTGCCGTTGGAATTACAGAACATGTCGAGATCTACGACATGTCTAATGGGCTCCAGCCTGGATACGTAGTAGGCGAGCAACGTCGGGTCTAGAATGGATTCGTTGCTAGGCGATAGAAAAAACGCTCTCGGCGCTTTTAGGGCAAAAAACGCAGCCAGCTTTTCTTTTTCTTGAAAAAAACGGTCGGTTCAACTTTTCCTTATTCCAAAAAATGCTAGATGTGAACACGGCCTAAAAGGCTGCATCGAAAGGTAATGCGTCTGCTGCAATTTTGGACCGGTAAACTACAGCTTTGGTGTGTCGCAATGACGTGGTCATCGTCTTGCCGTCCCTCCCCGTTCTGTGATTGGTTCCCTATCTCAGGCGAAGATTGGATCCATGGAATCCAGGCTGCCCAGCAGCACGAAATGAAATTGCGCGCAAGGCAGGGTATACCGAGGCTAGGTCTCAGCACAGCAGCAGAATGATGTAAATGGCGTTTAGATGGTCTATAGTATTCCATAGCTCGGTTCCTTAACATATACAATGCGTGCATGACTATTCCCTTGTGTAGCTCAATGGCCCTATAGCCCTGATATTTAAATTGAAGGGTGTGCCAGATGGCATATGTTGAGTTCTGTGAATTAATTACAGTAGAGAGACACTCTCTCGGATCACAGTCTCTGCAAAGGAATAACTCTGTTGACATTCATTTTGTCAAAAAGATATGAGTAACCCGATGGCAATGCTCAGTCCTATGAACACATGCACGCACCCATGCACACGCATACGCATACACACACAAAAGGTGCACACATATACTTGCAAAAATGTTGCCCATGCACACTAGCACACATGCAGTATGCTGTAAATAGCAATGCACGCACGCACACACACATTTATACACATATAATGCCACAGACACTGCAGTGCCTATTGTTCTTTGAGTGGAGTTGATATTCAGAAGAAGAGGGTGATTATTGTTGATATCGCTGCAGGGAATATCCATGCAGAGCCAATCACTACTCAGTGACTTTCCAATTAGGCCCTTTGTATTCCAGTGGTGTGGAAAAAGCCCACGAGGCCCTTCTGCCTTCACCTTTCATATCCCAGAACATAAAGAGTCAGCTTGCTCTGAGACGGGCGGCAGTTGGAGATTGCTCTGAATGTATACTCAGAGAAGAGAGCAAGCTCACATTTTCATTGAGTCATGTAATCATGTCTTGTTTGGTTAACCTTTATGAGAATATCTCAGATTGGAATGTCGGTCCATCCATCTATTTAACCTACCGGTAGTATGATTTCAGTAAAACCCCACAGTTGGTTTTTATTCGTGTTACCCGAAAAACAGCAGTTCTATAATTTTATAGAAAACTTCTTGGGGAGACCCAGAGCATGGGGCGTAAATAAAAAACTAAATGGAGAATATTCTACCGAAGAGAAACATTGCATGCACGTTTGTGTTAGATGTCAAGGGATAATTCAACTCTTACAGATCCCCTCTACTAACACCATGATTGGTCGAAACAATGAATGGAAATAATTGGAAACGCCCATTGTGTATTTCCAGCTCTCTCTCCCGATAATCTCAGGATCAAACTAGGCTGAAGACATATTATGTTGCTCTACACATACAAGGTTTACATGTGCTCACTCAGACCTTGAGGCTAAATAAAATGATTGAATCGCCAGGTACAAGAGTTGACATTACCACACATTTCACCCTCTTAAACCAAATCCAAATCAGGGTAGGTTCCCAACTCCTACTCCAAAGTTAAGTTTTGAATTACGGAACACTCGAGTGACCAAGGCTAAGATGTACGATTTGGATATAGATCTAGCCCAACAGCTCCTTGCCTACTTGCTTTCTGCCGACGCCCAGGGAGAGTGAGGAAGCGATTACTTGTGGATTAGGAGTCTGGGCCCCGCTTGCAGATGTGCGCAGCGTAATTGAATAACGGCCGCCTCAACCCGTCAACGGTCCCCGTGCGGAAGGGCCGCTCAGCCCGTCAGATTGGCCCAATATTAAGCGTGACACAGGCGTAACCGGGACAGTAATTAATGCAGCGAATCAATTACAAATTAGTCCATTTGGAGTATTCCCCACTGGAGTCCACTCATTAAGGGGGGGATCTGATGAAGCATAGCAGTCCCTGGTGGCTGGGGAGGAGCGAGTGGGGGAGAGAGAGAGAGAGAGAGAGAGAGAGAGAGAGAGAGAGAGAGAGAGAGAGAGAGAGAGAGAGAGAGAGAGAGAGAGAGAGAGAGAGAGAGAGAGAGAGAGAGAGAGAGAGAGAGAGAGAGAGAAGAGAGAGAGAGAGAGAGAGAGAGAGAGAGAGAGAGAGAGAGAGAGAGAGAGAGAGAGAGAGAGAGAGAGAGAGAGAGAGAGTAGAGAGTTTGTGAGTTTGTGACACTTTACTTATTGCCCTCTCCCTCTCTTCTGTCTTGTGTGTCTCTTCCTCAGTGCGCCTGACAACTTTACTCAAGGTAGGATATTGAAGGCGCAGTGGCCAAGTTAGAACTTCCCTAAGTTGACTTCCATATTGACTTCGGTCCACAAAAGCTTCTCTGACTTCAAATAAGTTCTCTCTAGGTTCCAGGTGCACTGTGAAATAGCTACTGCTCAATGGTATAAGAAGTTATTTAACTGTGGCTGCCTGCAATAATCACAGTGAATATTGTTGCAGTATTTGATAATGGATTGCTATATATATCCATCCACAAATGGATTGGTATTCATGTATGTATGCATATATATATATATATATATATATATATATATATATATATATATATATATATATATATATATATATATATATATATATATATATATATATATATATATATATTAATTGCAATTGCTGAATTTCTGCAAGCTTTTGGAGGTATTGTTATTGCAATGTAGTACTTGTACTTCCTTGGCCTTTGCTTAACTCCTTTCACTCTAACCTGGCCTTGCCTGAACTCGGTCAGAGAAGGATGGTCAAGTCACACTACTCATTTCTGGTCTGAACTCATGAAACAGGAGTTGGGGAATATAATCAAACAAAAAAGTACAAAGCCAACCTGCAATGTTGGAGCTTCATGGGAGATGAACAAGGAAGTCAGTGTGTGTGTGTGTGTGTGTGTGTGTGTGTGTGTGTGTGTGTGTGTGTGTGTGTGTGTGTGTGTGTGTGTGTG
>OLKM01000085.1:560000-562500 GCA_900291075.1 Melanogrammus aeglefinus
CAAAATGATCGAACTGAACTGCCAAATAATACCCACTAAGTCAAACCCTGAGAATGCTCTATGCACTCCCTTCCTGCTCTCTGGTATACCTTGTCCACTTTCCTGAACAGTTCGGCCTTCTTGGATTCACGCAGGCCACATTTATAGGAAGACAAATACACATTTATTCAATTTCATCTATTTATTATGAAGACATTGCCAGGTCATTTTTAGGGGGGATTGCTTGGAGTGTTGGCAGAGGGTGTGTGTGTGTGTGTTTGTGTGTGTGTGTGTGTGTGTGTGTGTGTGTGTGTGTGTGTGTGTGTGTGTGTGTGTGTGTGTGTGTGTGTGTGTGTGTGTGTGTGTGTGTGTGTGTGTGTCTTCGGACACCTTATAGTGGAGACACTCACTCAATCATTCTCATACTCACCAATATGCTCTCTCAAACACACCCACACAGACAGACCGAGACACACACACTCGCACACACACAAACTGCCTCTCCACTGATACAAACTGAAGACAGCAAACACAGATACACACACACACACACACACACACACACACACACACACACACACACACACACACACACACACACACACACACACACACACACACACACACACACACACACACACACACACACAGATTATCTCCCTCAAAGACACACAACGCTTTGGGTCACAATACAATTCTCTCCACCCACTTATGCAATTACACACACAAACACCCAGAGATGTGCCAATCTCTGGGCTATTTTGTGCTTATTAAGGGTAATCATCAGGGTAATGATGACAGAGCTGATGGCCGAAGCTCAGGCCCAGTGGCGGACAGCCATGTCCTCTGATCACTGTCATCCAGCATGGCGGTGATGCCAGAGCCCCTGCATAGACCTCACTTCATCAACACTGGACTGTCAAAAGCAAAGACAATATACCACATCAATTAACCAGACAAGAAACCTCAAACCCCCGAGACATCGAGATATTATTCCAGTGAGATAAGATTTTGAGAAGTGAGTAAAATTGGAAGCCTGTGAATTTGTATTAGGTAAGTTAAGAGGGATCTAGTTACAACTGTGTCTTGAAAAATACAGGTAGGCTAATGATGACGTGACTAGAGATTAACTGCTCAGCCTGGTTTGCGACAGCCTCACCCTTACGATTCAAACCACCGGGTCGCCCTCCTTAATTTGTTTCATGTCTTTTAATTCAATTCTACCCATCTCGGAAATGTCAAGCCTCAAAAGTGTCTTCATTTCAGGGATCACCGTACCTTTATTTCCAGACAGTTCCTCCCCAAAGTCTTTGAAGGAGCTTTATGTGTTGTATCCCTCAGTAGTTATCAGTTCTACCTTACAAAGCACGGCTCACTTGTCTTCATATTTCTGGCAAATGGCAAATTAGCAGTCTGTGGTATAGCAAGATGAGTTCGCTTCTGACTAAAATAATCCCATTTGTCTCCATATTTCAGGCCGACATTGTATTTAATAAAAAAATGACATGCCGTTTTATTTTGGTTGGTCATTTTAGTTGTAATCCTTTTGTTGGTTCCTCTTTTTTCCTGGGTATGAAGGGAATCTTCATGCAAGATATGTGACATGAAGTATGATGGCAAGTGTTGGTCTAATGAGTACACTGATAGTACATATTATACCTCCACTTAATAGGCTTTGCCATATGGATTACATACATACAGGTAAATACATGGGTCCGATACTCAAGGGAATCTCCGAAGACAAAATCAAATATGCCCATAGATTTAAAGAACCTGGTAACCATCCCGCTGCCAGTGAGAAGGGATTTCTTCTCCAGCAAGCACTGAGCAGGTCTGTCCCAGAGGAGTGACTTTAGCGATGCTGTAGCCACCCTGTTTTGACTGCAAGACGGTGGAAGAGCTCGTTAGAGGAAACACCGGCAATGACTCTTCTAACGGAACTTGTCTGTTCCAAAACAAGCAGGTCAAAGGGGTCAAATCCACCCTGGGAAAGCAACCAGGCAAAAAGCGGCAACCAGAAGAAAATTTGCACTTGAAACTAAACGTTTTATCCTTAGTGTCCTACGGTGCTGTCCAACAGCAACGCACATTTTATAATGATAAACTGTAACATGGGTTACATAAGTAACCCCCTACAAGCCATACAATCCCTCTGGGCTTTAGCTCGGTCTATTCTTTATTTTTTGGTTTGTTTTAAAGGTGACCTACATGATGCACACGGATATGCCATCACATCCATACAAATGGACTAATGTTATTATATATATTTTTTTTTCTTCTCTCTCTCTCTCTCTCTCTCCCTCTCTCTTCTGTGCAGTCCATCCGGGAGGTGACTGGTTACGTGCTGGTGGCCCTCAACCAGTTTGACTACCTGCCCCTGGAGAACCTCCGGATCATTCGGGGAACCAAACTGTACGAGGACCGCTACTCGCTCGCCGTCTTCCTCAACTACCGACGAGACGGAAACTTTGGTCTCAGACAACTGGGGCTGAGGAACCTTACAGGTAGGGGCTGGCAAAAA
>OLKM01000085.1:567500-585000 GCA_900291075.1 Melanogrammus aeglefinus
TTTCCTTTTGCAGCTTAAGCCAACCATAACGGTCAAATATAGTGTTCAGAGTGCATTGTTGTCTTTTCTTTCTTTTTCTCTTCATATTAATAAAGCTGTGTTTGAGAATTCATGAGCAGAAAATAAGAATCACCATTTAATGTTAATTGACTCACTCTTCAACCTTCCCTGCAAATTTAAAGATAACACAAAATAAATAGGCCTTTGGTGGTTCTTGATAATTAAATCAGTATGTGGCTCTCTAGATTGCGTATCATTGACGTTGCGAATTGATGAAGCTCAATCCTTTCGAAACGGTATTAATAAAGATATAGGCGATGTTTAGAGCAAGTGGGGCTCTTTTTGTTACGAGCAAAACACTGTATAAAGGTGCGGTCAGTCTATCACTTATGGTCAGATTTCCTTATTATCACCATTATTTATTGATCTGGTGTCAATAAAACCTTGTAAAGACTGAAACATTGGCTTCAAACCTTCTATCTTCTCTCTCTAACGCTGAAGCATTATTTTAGGGATTACTTAATCTTTTAAATTATCCAGGTCATACATTTTCATTACGTAAATCAATTGCTGTATATAACTGGTTATTAGGCAGATTTGGCAGATACAAGGGTATTTAGCAATTATAATTAGCTCATGATTATACATTTAACGATTAATAGTGATTATATATATATATTTTTCATTTGTGGTCGGAAGGAAACAGAAATAGAAGAGATTTTATAGTAACCCATTTAATCCAATGCTAATATAAAGATTAGCAACAATGTAACAGCTTGGTTGGGGAATCCCTGCAAATTAAATAATTGCCTTCTCATGGTTAGCAAGTGCTGTTGGGGGTAATCTAAAATCTCCAAGATGTATGTTGTTGTTGTCTTGTGGCATCCTGATTGCTCTGACAGACTGCCATCCAACCGTTTGATTAATTTGCCTCAAATAAACATCATCAGCCCTTCATTGTGCAGAGTAGATGTGGGGTGCGGCGGTGACCACGCCAGCCACCAGTGTCCAGTCCCGGCCAACGCTTGTCTGGTTTCCCTGCAGTTCTGAAGGCAGGAAGGGCTTTAATGTCATAGACAGCCTTGAGCCAGAGCCCAGGAGCGGCATCCAAAGTGAGCGAGAGAACAAATAAAAGCGGAGACCTGACTGGCAAGCTGGGGCCGGCCTCAAAGGCCACAGAGGGACGTGCTGCTTTGCGCCGACACTGTTAAAAGCCTGAAATGAAGGGACACCTGCATACTTTGAGCAGTTGCTTGTCAGGGCTTTTAGTGGTAATGGAAGTAAGACGTTCCCCAGTGTACACGTACAAAGAGTTGCGTGTAAGCCAGCAGCACTAATTGCCAGATAGTGAGGCCGCCTAAAATTCCAGAGCACAGCACTGGCATCTCCTCCTCCTCGGTATCCTCGCCACCTTGTGCCAGAAAGTGTCCGGCTGATGTGCGCATAACGTTTCCATTTGTTGTTTTATGTTTCATTTAGGCAGCGAGTTGTATTTCTTTTACGTCGTTTTCTCCACAGTATTTCTTATGTTACCTTAAAAAAAAAGGTCTGGATGGTTCCCTCAAAAGGCTGTGCTGAAGCGAAGAGCTTTTCATTCTCAGTGTTATCCATTTATCTTCAATAAGTAAGCATGTCCTAGTCCTTTGTTTCTTCCAGAAGTTGAATTATTAAAATGTTTATTTTTGCCTACTGGGCCAGGGTTCGCTCCCTGGCCCCCGAATTTATTTATTTCCGAAAAGCCTGGCTGCCACAGGTATTTCACAGTGCATTTTTTTTGTAAAGTTCATTGCTGTGTTTTTAAATAGCCCATTTCCCAATCCTACACCTCTCCTTGTGGATTGATAATTAATCATGATTTTTAGAGAATCGTGTAGTGCTTAAGAGGTACAGAAAAACATGAACACAACGAGATTGTGAAAGTGACTTCTGCACACATTTGGTCCACAAGCTTCAGCCATCTGCTGTTCATTCTGCATTCTTTTAGAAGTTTAGATGCATGACCCTTGTGGTGTTACTCAAACGTTTCAATAGGTCGGAAAGATGACCTTCATTACGTGAGTCTTACGAAATGTGCTCTTACTGTACAGATGCTACCTGAGCGCTTGCTCTCTCTCTCTCGCACTCGCTCTCGCTCTCGCTCTCGCTCTCGCTCTCGCTCTCTCTCTCTCTCTCTCTCCCCTCCTTTTCTCTTTGTTTATTTGTGTTTCATCATCTCTCTTCATTCGCCAACAACTCCCATTTGTTGTGTCTGTGGGTTTGTGTGTGTATCGGTCAGTATGTGTGCGTGTGTGTCCATTCCAAAGAGCAAGGTTTATTTTAATACAGCTGGCAGGCTAATCAGACACAAACCGTGATAAGCAAAGTGGCCTTCAGATGTACATAAGAGACTTGTTATTTACTGAAAACCCTGTCCTCTATTGTTCAGTTAGTTTTTACCAAGAACCTTTACTCTATGACTCAGTTCTTTGCTGCACGTTTTATCTAACCACACTCATCTTTTAACGCACTTCTGGTGGTTTTCATTTCTGTACTCATACATTCCTCATTCGTCCACAATCATCCGCAATTCCCAAGCCCTTCAATCAATTCACATGAAGACTTTCAGGAAGTCATTGCATGAGGGATCCGGCCTCATTGAATCCATAGCCCCTTATATATTCACTCACCTTCCCTTGGCAGCAGAAGAGAAAACTGTTTTCAAGCCAATCTTGAATGACGGGTACCTTAACACTTGGTAACGGCAACTCAACAGAGTATAGGCAAAATCCAATCTGAACAATCCTATAAACAAAGACAAACCTTCACTTGTAACAGAGAACTTATTAAGAAAGTAAAATCCTTTAGACTGCGAGGTCCAATTAAGCCCCCAAACCCCTTGCTGGGGAAAAACAACAACTGCCAAATACATTTCTCTACTGCTTCATGATGAACAACGCACCGAAAATAGTTATATTTCAAAGAGTGAAATTTGTCTGGGGTTCATTTTTTTTGGATTCCCAACATGCCTTCATGGATTGCAAAGGGTTAAGGTAGAGTAGTTTCACCTTTTTGAATTAATTGGATTTCCTTACCCCCTTTGTGTTTGCCTCTTCTGCTCCATCAGTCATCCACACGAAGCACATGCTGAGATGCATGTCTTTTATACAGTATCCTGTCGTCGTTTATATCCCCCGTTTCATTGTGTTGTAAAACGCTGTTGCATTTTGGGCATCCGGCTTATTTTTCCAAACTGTCTTGACAGAATCCTTTCAGAATTATTTGATCTATTTGCGAGACACCCGACTGGTTTTGAAAGTGTGAAACATGAAGGACATCAAGGTGGTCACGTGACACATGGCCCACAGACGGCCCGCGCACGTGAAGCTGTGGGCTCTCAGCCTTGGATGTCACAGTTGCAAATGCTTTTTAAATATGCTCTTTCCCTCTTCACACACACACACACAAACACACGCATGCGCGCACGCACGCACGCACGCACGCACGCACGCACGCACGCACACACACACACACACACACACACACACACACACACACACACACACACACACACACACACACACACACACACACACACACACACACACACGTATGTTTAAACGTACAATCTTAAAGCATTCAGATCGACTCTGTTTTTTATAATCCTTGCGGATTATGGAACATGCTACAAATATTGCCACGCCGTTCATGTTTCGTCTCTCGTAGTACATTTTGATATTTCCCTACAAAACTCAGCTCTGTTCCCTCTAGTACACACAAGTCCTTACACTGCTCTGTAAAACCGTGGGTGATTCCCCAAGCCACTGTCTCACCAGTGAAAACCTCATAAGGCATTTTATGTAGTAGTGCTAATGCGGTTGTTCTTTTCAGGTCACCAGTTAAACACATAAAGCGCAATCATATCTTTGTGGCACCTCCACCTCCTCCGCCACCGCCGCCGCTCGCGTCGCTAGTCCACCTGGTTTACAACAGGCGGAGTGATGAGTGACGGAGGGGAGAGGCGTCTCTCCACCCCCCCCCTTGCTCTCTGGTGTCCAAGCTCTCTGGCTCAATGGGAGTGTGGGTTAGAGGTGTAGCTAATGGACGTCTTTGAAATTGCACAGGGTTCTCTGTAGTCAATATGTGGCATTTGAAGCACTGCCCTGAAGTGGTGTGTTGGAGTGGATCCATGCTGCCTGCCGTGTTTGCGCGTGCTTCTGCATATGTACCGGTGCATTGTGCCTTTGGTTATATCATACGACCCTGTTTGCGTTACTGAACTAATGCATACATCAAGTAGTGTCAAGGTCCATCATTTGAAAACCCTGGTTTGGAATGAAACCAAAGGTGGCAATTATGCGTTAAGGTTATATTATTGATTGATTTTCCGTTTTGTCGCAGCGGAGTGTCGATTTTGTAAGCATGAAATTATAGAGGTACCGTATACAATAGTAGACAGACGTACACATGCATGCACACACCAAACACAAACACACACACACACACACACACACACACACACACACACACACACACACACACACACACACACACACACACACACACACACACACACACACACATACATACAGGCAAGAGGATGTCGTTGCCTCGGCAACGACAGTCTGCGTGGGGGCTGGGGGGGGGGGGGGGTGATGTGTGTGTATTTGTGTGTGTGAGGCAGTACAGGCAGATGATGGATGGGAAAGGAGATCACCTATTTGTACAGAAGACACGGGGACGCGCCCTCCTGCGTGTGAGCCGGGGAGCGGCTAACGGGGGTAAAGAGCGGTCAGGTCGGCAGTCCGGTGTGGTTGATTGACACAGGGCTCTAGGCATGTGCCGCAGCCCCATGACAGCACGGCGTACCCAGCGGTGGTATGCAAATGACTGGCTCGCAGACACTCTCTGAGATGCTTAGGGATTGTTTTTAATAGAAGAATGGACGGCTTGTGTCTACTTAGTATCAGCGTTACGGGAATACAATGTAATCCATTTGGTGTGTGGTGGTGGATGTTGTTGTTGTTAGGGTTTTGCATGCCAGTCTCTGTATCTAAAGCTTCCGATCCTTTTTATTGTATTTCTTTTCATGGAAAAGGCAGATGGTTTCCTTTCTCAGTATCCTTCCCGTCATGGTTAGCTAGCTTGCCTTGTAAGCGTTGTACAATGTCAAAGCCAATCAGTGTCTTCAGTGTCTTCAGTGTGTGTGTGTGTGTGTGTGTGTGTGTGTGTGTGTGTGTGTGTGTGTGTGTGTGTGTGTGTGGTGTGTGTGTGTGTGTGTGTGTGGTGTGTGTGTGTGTGTGTTGTGTGGTGTGTGGGTGTGTGGTGTGTGTGTGTGGGTGTCTGTGATGTGTGTGTTTGTGTGTTGTTGTGTGGTGTGGTGGGGGGGTGGGGCTGTGTGTGTGTGTGTGTGTGTGTGTGTGTGTGTGTGTGTGTGTGTGTGTGTGTGTGTGTGTGTGTGTGTGTGTGTGTGTGTGTGTGTGTGGTGTAGGCTGTTGGGAAGTTCAAGCAATGCGTTAAAAGGCTTCAAAAAACGATTTTTCCACACTGGTCTTTTACTGTTTGTCCTCGTGGACTATACTCCTTTTCAGAGCGAGATGAGAGAAGTGTCCTAGTGAATATACTTCCAGAGGCTGTTCCAGAATGTATTCCCGTGGTGTTTTAAGGGGGGGGGCGGTGTTCTGTGTTGTGTGTCGGCCCCTCTGAGCCGTGAGCAGCGCTGAGGCGTGTCTGAGTCAGCCCTCTGAAGTCAATGGGAGTGCAGCTGAGGGGAGGCCCACACCCCCAACTTCTTCTGCCAGACCAGAGAACCACTCTTGTTATTTTTTATCTGTCTGCTATATTCCCTTGTGTGCGTTTCTCTCTATTTTTTTTTTATATATATGATAGTCCTTTAGTCTGATTAAGTGTTCCTGATTCTCTCTCTCTCTCTTCTGGTGTGTGACAGAGAATACGTCTACGTTTGTTTGAATGCTGATTTTACCGTCAGTATTTGAGACTGACCAGATGAATGTCCAGTTGAAAGTAACTTACATCATCCCTGCTTGATTTTTATTGCCCATGTTTATCTGTGGATTTTCTTTGAATTTATTTGTTTGTGTTGTTCATTAACAGCATGTATCTCCGCAGTCATTTACTTTTCACACCTAGCCACAATTTGGACATTGCAATAACATATTATAACCTTATTGAGGCAAATGAACCCCTCATTTAACGTGCCGCTCAGCAGTGCAATGTACTTCATAACGTCACCCATGCAACCACATTAATTCATTCTCACAAACTCATTAATACTGTTGTTTTCTTTCTCAAGGGTTTGATATTTGCCTCCCAGACTTAATCAAATTCATCCCCACACAGCAATTAAAAAAAAGCCAAACACATGTTTACCCTTGAAATAATTGGCTGCATGCTTTTATTCAGCATTCTTACATTTCGTATTATTTCCCCCTTAACGGCCGTGGATGGAACCCCATTTCCGTTTAGAAAGGCCCTTCTGCAGGGGCTCTCAAGACAAGTCGGGAATAGCCAGGGAGATGGTGGCATGAACGAGCTAATTAACACGCTGTTTTTTTCTACCTAGCAGCACAATCAACAGCAAGCCTTAACCGTTAGTCCCCTGTGACCACCGACAACCCATCTTGCCACTATGCTAATCAAGCATTTTACTGTTTGTGAAAAGGCCTGCGTGTGTTAGCGTGTTGTTGTTGTTGTTGTTGTGGTGTGTGCGGGGCTACGTAATGATCGGCGGTGGTTGTGAATGATTCATAGCTTGGTGACAGAAAGAAGCACCTGAAATATCCCGGGAAAGCCTCCAGTTAGAAGAACAACAAAAGCAATTAATCTTGTTCCCAGCCACTGCCTTCAGCTCCTGCCATATCACCCTACATGTCAGTCCAGTATGTTAGTGTGATTATTCAAAATATTCTGGGGGCACTGACATCATTCCCTGATTATTTTCAATCATCAGTTGCCATAAAAGATTTCTTTTCCGAGGAAAAATAGCTTAAGACCACCAGGATTTCCCGGTCCCCTGATTCCCCTGATAGCCTGATCTGCAGTGCATGCACACAAATGCAAATGAACACGCACACATACATGCATACATAAATGCAGAGATAAATACAGGCATATGTACACATGTGTACACACCCACACACACACACACGCACGCACGCACGCACGCACGCACGCACGCACGCACGCACGCACGCACGCACGCACGCACGCACGCACGCACGCACACACACACACACACACACACACACACACACACACACACACACACACACACACACACACACACACACACACACACACACACACACACACACACACACACACACACACACACACACACACACAAAGACACACACACATACACACACACACACACACACAGAGGAATAGGAACCCCATCAACCTCATTTATCTGTATAACTTAATTCAATTCAGTCTTTGTCGTGGACTGTCCTTTGGGATGCATGTGTTCTCGAATGTGTGTGTGTGTGTGTGTGTGTGTGTGTGTGTGTGTGTGTGTGTGTGTGTGTGTGTGTGTGTGTGGTGTGTGTGTGTGTGTGGTGTGTGTGTGTGTGTGTGTGGTGTTGTGTGCGTGCGTGCGTGCGTGCGTGCGTGCGTGCGTGTGTGTGTGTGGTTTACCCTGTGTGTTAGATGCCACTGGGTTCTCTGGGTTTGGATTATGTGTCTCATCTGTTTCAGACCTGTTCCTGTAATTTGTTTGTGGGGAGACAGGAGAAAAGGACCCATGCTACTGTAAATAATGCAAATCTGCTAGCAGGCTTCACCTGCTTTATCATTTTTATTCAACCCCCTTCCCTTTCTCTCTCTCTCGCTGTCTTTCTCCTCTTTCTGTCACTCTCTCTCTCTCTTTCTCTCTATGGGTTTTTAAGGTTTTATCCTTCTCCCTCTTCTTCTTCCTTTAACTCTCAGCAGGAGATTAGTCTTCCTAAGAACTCATGCAAAACAACAATAATCGGGAACCCACCCTCCGGGTCCAATCATTTATTGGCCTTCCCTCGCCTGTGTCTGTGTGGATGTGTGTGCAGGCGCCCGTCCGTCTTTGGTCGTAGGAGAATGCGAGAAACAGAAAGTGAGAGATGGAGAGAAATGGGGACACACTGATGGACAAACGACAGGCAGAGTGAGAATGACGTGTTCGAGGGACAAACAAATCTCTCCAGCCCCCCCATGTGTGGTTATCATTGGTGGACTAGCCATGCAGATTAGAGTGGCAGGAAACCCCCATCCCCTCCACACCTCCACCCTGTTGAAATTTGAAATGACAAGAAATTCAGGGGCTTACTGCCAGGCCTCACTCTGTGTCTTAAATCTGAGAAGGATTTAGCAGTAAGGTGCTGCTGCTGCTGCTGGGTGACTTGGGGGGGGGGGGGGGAGGGGTGGTCTCATAATTGTTTTATTTTCCTTTTTTGGGGGGGGGGAGGTATGTATTTGTCTTTTTTGTGGTGAGGACAGAAGGACGAAGGTTGAGCCAAAGGCAGACAAACAACAGGATAAAATCAGGGCGTCTTAATAACAGCATTATGACATGGATTTGTCTGAGCCCTACCCCGCCACAACCAGCCTGAACACGCCGCGGATCTCGGCCACTATTGGCTGTGACATTAGGTGGGCTTGTGAGGTGTGCACGTAGGTGTGCGCCCATCTCTTTTCGCAGGCATGTTTGTGGGCGTTGACGTTGCATGTACACATGATGTGGCACAGAATTAGGAAACAAAGGTGACAATTAATTTGCGTGCGAGTTTGCAGCAGTATTTGCTCGAGATAGCCGTTGCATTTTTTCAATCACATTTTAAACCTTTACTGTGAAGAATACTTTCCCATTCTAATCCTAGCCCATTGTTTCTAGTATAAATGTGTCTTATTTTGTAGCATGTAGCAATAGACTTTAAGTAAAGCATCAATCGACAAAAATATTTGATTATTTGAGGTCACAGACATTTATCCTTTAATATTTACTATTAGTAGGGTATCCTTAACTTAGATTTTGCATATTAGACTGAGTCAGACCGCTCCATCATCCACACTCGAAAGAGGGAAAATGCACTACTGAGTAGCGACAGAGACAATTGTCTTCACCAACACGAGCTGTATGATATGACAGCTGCTGTTGACACAGTTTGCATTTTACTTTTTTGGAACATCTTTAATTGTTTTGAGATGCTGCCAAACTATCGGCATTTTTTTTCCCTGACAATGTGTATCCTTCTAGGCTACGGTCTAGGGTTCTAAAAAGAAATGATTGGATTGTGCCACTATCATTAAAAAAAAGAGATAATCAAGCAAACAATAAGGATGTTTATTGAAAGCAAAACATAGCAAATAGCAAATTGCACACAGAAGACAGATTCATTCACCCCCACAAAAAAATGTGTATAACAGAGCTTTCCCTTCTAGAAGCCTAGCAATGCTGTGGCATCACTTATTTAGCAGCCCCGTCCTCCCAGTGGAATTTCCTGCTGTTACACACGCACAATTTTCTCTACACAGCGATTCAACAATTAAAGACCGCGCCGACTAGAGTCTTTCTAACCAAGATTCAAATCATCAAAGATTCGAGGTCATCCTTTATTATTATTACATTTTTATATTTTATATCTATATTTCTGCTCCATTTATAGAGAACCTAGACCCCCATAGGCAATGAAAACCTCCACCAATGTTCAAGGATGGAACCTTAAGATGGGACGCAGAAGAGGGAAGACTTTAGAGTCATCCAACTCTAAAGATGTAGTAATTAGCACTAGATATTTTTGAATTACTTACTATACAGATGTAGTAACTACTATAAGTTAACACTCGATTGGTGTTAACCAACACTAGTGATTTACTATCACAAACTAAGATGAGAGATAGAATCCTAACAAACAGAGATAGTGACTGCAACTTACTGTAATGAGAGGTACTACAGTTTCATGTTCAGATTCAGTTTTGAGGAACCTATCTGAATTGCCTGCACCAAAGTAGCACCGAAACCAGTTGTTACTCTCTCTGTGTGTCAGTGCACATGTGCGTGTGCATGTGTGTTCAGGTTTGTGTGAAAGAGAGGGAGGGAAAGACTGATAGCCGAAATTGTCGATTGCATCTTTTCCAATTCTCAAACGTTGTACGGACCAATAAACGTCCCCTTTTCTTCCTCCCACAGAAATCCTTGGCGGAGGTGTGTATGTGGACCGGAACAAGTTCCTGTGCCATGCCGATACGATCCACTGGCAAGACATAGTGAAGAACCCCAGAAACAACCCTGTGATAGTCCCCAGCAATAGCAGTGTGACATGTGAGTAATACTCAGTATCATCTGAAGAGCCTCTTAATGTACTAATGAGGGAATGCTGCAAGTTCCACTTAAAATAATATTTTCTTTTTTAATGTGGAGCACTTGGACAAATGTTTTGAGCATAAGTCTTGTTTTTAACAAGGTCCTCACAAAACATACAGAGCACAAGGGATCGAAATCCAGATGTCATTTCAAACTACAAAATGAAGCAATTTAATGAATTATTTTGAAAGCATGGGGGAGAATGGTTGCACTGCTATAGGCGAGGGTTCCCTAGCATTTTATTGTTTTGTTGTTGTAATGAACCCCTTTGTGGTTTAGGGTGTTCACACACACACACAAAAAAGACTGCCTAATACCAGTTCTGCAAAGCTGCACCAATATATTACTATAGCAAGCCGGAAAATTTCCCTCCCACCACAAAACTAAATCCTCAGACATAAAATGTGGAAATACATAAAACTCACCGCATGGAGTTGCTAACTGTTTAGTCCCAGACATGCAGTGCTCACATGCTTTCTCATTATTATCTGTATTTATAGTTCTGCTCAGATTTTCCTCTGCTTATTAAGTAAGAGCTAAGGAGCTAAAGAAAATTATAATAACAATCCGGCAATGTCTTAAAAACAAAAAAAACAAGCATTGGGATCAAGTCCCCAACCCTATATCAGTGTTAGTACTACCTAATGCGTAGGCAGCTGATAAGTGGCAAAATGTGAGCAGTGAAAGACACAATCACAACACAATTACCACCTGACCTTAATCACAACACCCATTGTAACGATTCCGGCATAAGCTGCAACCCTTGGATTAGAGTAATAACTCAACCAGCTGTTGTTGAAGAATGAACTATGCTGATGAAGTGATTCCATTACCTGGGTGAAGACACACACATACATTATCCTTTGGGAAAAGGGCAGGGGTTAGTCTCGATGGGGTCAAGGAAGCACTGAAGAGCTCCCCCCATTCTCCCTGCCCCCTGCCCCCCTGTCTTTTAGACTCTTTGTTAAACCATGCAATTAATGGAGTGGATGTTTATTCTAATCAAATATATCCACAGGCCCCCTATGGAATCTACCGTATGTTCTTTGTGTTTCACTTTCAGGACATGAGCTTAGACACGCACTAACACACACGCACGCACGCACGCAAGCACGCAGGCACGCACACACACACACTCACAAACACTTGGTTTTCCGTGTTCTATCGCTGGCCTTGCTTCACAGCTGAGAACTCGAGCTCTGGAGGAACACCAATGATGTCCAAACGTGTAATCCATCACTTGAGGACATAATCTCCTTGCCTGGAAGACGCATGGCGGTTGTTATTGTTTTGATTTGTTTTTGTCTACCATTATGGACTTTATGAGGGAAGATTCTCAATTTGGGTTCTGTGTTACCGTTCCTTCTGCCTGCCACTTGTCCCAGGCCCAGCCCAGGGTGCTTTCGGTTGTTGTGCTGGTGTTATGCAGACACGTCTGACCTAGTTGAGCACGCAATTGTGTGTTTTATTCACCTCACAATGTATTCTGTGTACACAAACATGTTGGAGAGGTTATCAAAAAGTAATGAATTTTAGTTGGAGTTTGACACAGTTTGTTCGGCCAGCTGTTATAAGTATCCAAACGCTGCCTCGCAATCCCCACGCAGATTGTGTCTGTGTATCAGAGGCAAGGCCAGTAAAAATAAGTGAGAATAAAATAAGCACAGCCTGGATGACCTGACCTGTAAATCATCGAAAAAGAAGTGCGTCTGAAAAAAAAGGAAATACATTCTGGTGGTCAACAGTTTGAATCAATGGGTTAACTTCAATGCTTGCAGGGAAAGTGAAATCGCAATCATATGTTGGCGAGCCTCTCTGTATAGCAGATGAGTTGCTTTCTGGTTGTTTTGTGTACTCGAAGGGTTACATATTACGGCAGCTACAGTGCCGTTCATTTACACCTTTGACTCAGGGAGGTAGGATTCACATTTTTTTCTCCTACCACTGTTTATCGAGTTACAGCCAGAGTTTGCAACTCCTTTTGTGAGGCAACATTCAGCCTGGAGATTTTTGTTTTTATGCTGTGTGGAAGCTTGTGACCATATGTGCGACGTCCAACGTTTGCATAAGGTACAATCGTACAGAGACGGGATGAGACATGAGGGCACAAATGGATGCGTGTTGTGTGGTGGGATGGAGGCATAGACTTAAGGCATAGAGAGAGGCGGATTAGGAGGGGTAAGGGGGCTAGGGTTCTCGACTATTAGTTTCTCTCATGAAGAGTGTGAAAGCTTTTCTGTCTAACAATTGTGTGGAATAGTCATGATCTCAAATATATAATTTATTATGCTTTCTCTTTTGATTTCTAAAGCAATATTTTGGATAAACATTGAATCATTAGAGCAAACTACTCTAATGACTATCTCTAAAAATGAAACCATTGGTAAAAAAAAAAGAAGCTATCTATACCACTTTTTCACGACTTAAGTAGCATTTCGATTTTTTACTTTCAAACACCCCTCTTTGTTCCTGGAGACAATATTATGAGCTAAGGTGCCAAGGAAATAGCCCTTCCTCCCTCCCCCCAGCCCCACTCTAACAGCCCTAACTTTGCCTTGTCCCCTTCCTTCAGGTCAGAAGTGCCACCGCTCCTGTAATGGCCGCTGCTGGGGACCTAAGGAGGACCAGTGTCAGAGCTGTGAGTCTAAAGCCAGACAACTACAACAAGTGGTTACTGTTTGTTTACTCTGTGCTGCCCTATACCCTCAGGCACCCCCCCCACAGCCCCCTGCCATGCGTCATATTCATTCACCTTGCGTTCAACTTTGTTCTCAGTGCTAGCTGGGTGGGGGAATTGAATTCCACATTCAGTTCAGCTCATGTTTTGGAACCAATATGGAACTAAGATGGCCGCTTGGTAAACAAGGGATACTTATCTTTTGTCTTTGCCTCTACCCCAAACTCATGGGCCCGTTGTTTTTGGTTTAAGGATTAAAAAAGAAAGATGGGGGAGGCATCACTCTTGTTTCATTGTAGTGTTTTGGTTATGAAGTTAAACAGAGCACTTCATTACACTGTAGATAGAGTTTTCAGAGGAAACACAATGGACGATTACGGACCAGTTATTGAAAGGGTTTAATGGTGCTTAATTCATTGTCGATATGTTTAGTCAATTCATTAATTGGGATTGCACAATGCTGGCCATTCCCTGACCACCAACCTTTAACAACATCCCCTTTAGATGCATGCTTGGGTGTAGGAAAGAGAGACATTGAACGTTGCTTGGAAGTTTTAATTTGCTTGACTGTAAAGTGGAAAGCGTGGTTTTATAACCTTGACTTCTTGTGCTACATTATATTGAAGGTTTTTGTGAGCAGCTAAACTAATTCCCCCACAGTTGCTACTAAAAGGAAGTTATTACACCAGTACATGTGTTAAATAGACAATTTACCTGCACTCCTATCACTAATCATCTCCTTCATGTGTGGAGAATAAATGATGGAGTAATGTTTTGCATTGATACCTCCCACATCGTTAATCATCTCCGATCATGCTTATGCATTCTACCTTGAAGAAAAATTAAGATAATGCGAACAAATTAGATCTGATATGCTTATAAATGCAGACATTGATGGTGCACACTAATTATCCCGTGTGAGGGTTTAACATCCAATTTGGTGAGTGGCCTTTCTAGTATTACAATCCCAAAATTCCAAACTAAGCAGGGAGAGCATCTAATGGATACTTTGAAAGCAGAAGTCAAGTGACACTTAGACCCAACCAAAAATAAATCAACAAATCACTTATTGTTATTTAACAGATATTAATGAACTGTCAAAAACGCTCAGGGGCACACAAATACAGACAGAGATACACACGCACAGACACATACACACACACACACACACACACACACAGACAGACAGACAGACAGACAGACAGACAGACAGACAGACAGACAGACAGACAGACAGACAGACAGACAGACAGACAGACAGACAGACAGACAGACAGACAGACAGAACAGACAGACAGACAGACAGACAGACAGACAGACAGAACAGACAGACGCACAACACACGACACACATGACACACACACACACACACACACACACACACACACACACACACACACACACACACACACACACACACACACACACACACACACACACACACACACACACACACACACACACACAAGGACACAAAAATACACACATAGAAACAAACAAATAGAACAAATAGAAACACACACACACACGCACAGACAAGCCCATTCCTTCTGTTCTGGAAGGAACACATCAACTTAAAGACCACAGACGATCCATCAATTGAACTATGATCTTTAAGTGCACCCTAGAGAGCACAGCTGTCCTTGCTAGCCAGTGTTTTGTTTAAGGTATCAGCATGATAGTAGGGGACGAGCACAAGACTGTCTCCTCTCTCATGTTCCTCTCTCTTGTCTCTTTCTCTGTCTGCCATTCTGCTGTTCAATTATCGCCACAATCTCTCTAAGGGATCCTATTAGTCTGTCTGTCACTCACGGCATAACAGTCTTACACTGGTCATTTGTAGTAATTACCTTTAGAGCCGGCCACACAGGCACAGACACTTCACTGCTCGTAAAGTGTCTGTCGGGCCCTCCCTCCCGTATATTCTCTCTCTCTCTCTCTCTCTCTCTCTCTCTCTCTCTCTCTCTCTCTCTCTCTCTCTCTCTCTCTCTCTCTCTCTCTCTCTCTCTCTCTCTCTCTCTCTCTCTCTCTCTCTCTCTCTCTCTCTCTCTCTCGCTCAGTCTTGTTTTTCTTCTCCTTCCCTCATTCGTTGTCACATTGTCACAAATCTTTTACACATTCTCAAAGTCTGGTTGCCCTTGCAATCCTTCTGTGAAAACAAGATAAAGATAATGCACACACACACACACACACACACACACACACACACACACACACACACACACACACACACACACACACACACACACACACACACACACACACACACACACACACACACACACACACACACACACACACACACAATGCATTGATTTTTAACTGTGAGTGGGTACAGACAATATATAATATAATCAGATTTCTTAAGTAGCCAATGTTAAAAGAGGTCAGAGCTGTAGTGAATGCCAGGGTTTCAAAACCCTTCTTGTCTTATGAACCTCACAGCCCCATCGGTAAGGCTTCAGCACTGTGTCATTCAAACAATGTTTTCCTATGAATTTAGATTCAACTATTCAATTTAGCCATTACGCTAAGGAGGCTGAGACGTATTTCATGTCTTGTCTTTATTTATCAGCAACATTCAACATGCAGGCCATTTGATTGGATGTCATACTTTTTGTTTTGTAGTTAAAACAAAGTGAAATCCAATTCGATTGGATTCCAATTCGAAGATACACCTGAAACCTATAGTACAACCTTGTATAGGTGTACCGCAGGTTTGGAACGACTGTCTCCTTGATATTATTTGGAGCAAGACAAGGAATCCCCAGTGGACTCCATAGATCCTGTACTCGGGTCTTCCCCAGCGACAAAGACAAGGGAGTAAAAACGACTCAAACACAAAGAATAAAGAAAGAAATAACAGTGGAAGAAATCAATAGATCACAGGGCTCCTTGTGGTTTGGCCTGCTAATGATCTGCTAATGTAAAACCACCCCCAAACAAACTACTAATGCAACAACCTTCATCGCTAAATGAATATATAGACATCACCCTGGCCCTCCCGGCCCCTCAAGCCTTACCCTACTCAACCTCTGTTACCCCCTCTATGTTTCACCTCTCCGTCCGTGTCCTCAACTCCCCCCCCAGCGTCTGACTCGGTCCCGGCCCCCTCTGCTGCTCATCCTTCTGCTCTGTCACGCCCCCCCCCCCCCCCCCCCGTCCCGTCCCCCCTTCCATTTGTTCTTCCTCCGTGATCTCATTAAGATAATGAGGATCCAACCGATTCTCCTGGACTCGGTAATGGCGCTGTCACTGACTGGTTGCTGATAACATTCTGGTTTTGTCTCTCCAAACACACACCCACACTACCCCTCCCTAATGTGGGAGCCCGTCCACGCAGGCCCCGATGTGTTTGCGTCTGCTTCCTGTGTTATCGCGAAGGAAAAAGTGAATAATTCCACACTGCAGATAAGCAAAGTTGAGGATGGCGATAGGGAAGATTTGGCCAGTAAATTACATTTGAGAGGAACTGAATCCTTTTGACGAAACACAGTAGCCGTGTCAAGGTGGCGGTATATGGGAACGGGACAAAAAAGTAGTGTAATGTTGTTGAGACCAGGACAACATTACAAAAGTAGACTGAGACTCTGTAATGCCAGGAGAGTCGTCGGCGTGAATCTATGGGTACTGTACATGGTTTCAACATCGCTCGAGCAACTTGAAACATGAACATTCATGGGGGTGCTCAGGGACAGCAAAATACATGTTTGTATTTAGAACACAGACGACAGTGTTAAGGGGACGTGTTTAACGATTGAGTGGTTTCTAAAAGGAAAGATGTACTTCCTACGTCAAGGGACAATGTGTACCAGGCCAGCTCATATAAAGCGTGTTTTCCTTTTGGGTCTAATATCTGATGCCTTAGAGATTCAGAAACCGATTCTCAAAACATATTACAAAAAAACTAAAAACTGGACTCATCATCCCAGCCAAACAAACTAATCTTCTGAACCCCTTGACAATGTGTATAATGTAGTACAGGTAAACATATACAAAATGTACACTTAGGCACTGTCTGAGTGTGAAATCTATGATCATACCCTCTATAACTGAGGAAAAAATCCCTGTCCCATACAAAGATATTATCCCATTCAGATTTCAGTAAAAAGTTCACTTTGGTATTTTCAATAGAAAAACACAAAACACAACAAGACAATGTATGAACTATATTCACTTAATAAAAGAGCAGATATGAAGAAACACGTTTTTGCAACGGGGCCCTAAGAGGTAGCAGTCCCACTGATGGATAGCCTTGTTGATGGCATGTTCAAACGGAAGTTACCCGGGCATACTTTACAAGATGAATCACTTTTTTGTCTTTTTTTCCCCTTTCTTTCTTAAAGTGGATGTTTAAAGGCAAATTGATCAACAGCATGGTGTCGCCGTACAGGCAAGGTCGTTTACTTGACAGAGTGTCTTTCAAAACGAGTAGGCCATTTCATTTGGTCCCATGCCTGTTAATAGAACACCACTGATGGCACGTCATG
>OLKM01000085.1:587500-597500 GCA_900291075.1 Melanogrammus aeglefinus
GATGAAGTTCACTATTTATTGGGACCTGTCTAGACAGTAACGAACATCCCTGACCATAGTTAATCGCGTTTGTAGTCTACACTCATAAACTCTAAACTCATTATTGCATGCGGGTGTCTTCATTCATAAAAAAATGAAAACATTCGGGAGTATGCAATACTACAAATTATTCTAAAGAGGTCAGAGACTCTGTGCACAGCCCCGCCTTCCCCAGTGAACCAAGAAACCCTGTGCCGTGACGAACGGGGGATTTGACCCCCTCGCTTTTACACAGGAAACTTGAAATAAGAAGGTGAAATCGCCGGGCGTGCCAAGCTGCGACCGAACCGGCTCGGCAGCGTAAAAAGACCAGGGTTCGAGTTAGGTGGGAGCCACTGCCAGTGGGAGCTGAGATCCCATCGAGAGAGAGGTCTGGCTCCAAAGCAGCAAATTCAAATATCTGTGGGGGTCTCTGAAAAAACAGCAGCAATTACAAGTAAAGCTATGTTCCCTTCCACATGCAGAGTAATATTGACGTTAAGTGGGATAATAGAACGCCGGTCATTATCGGGAAAATAAGCCCAGACAGGGCGAACCGGACACCGACGCGAAACGGAGGTGCTTCGAACTGAAGGGGCTTATTTTCGATAATGAACGGCTAGTTGCCAAACGAAAAAATAACTTCACAAGGTGTCTTTTTACAATTTATTTGTTACCATACGTAGCGTTGATCAGCAGAGAAATAGTTAGCCAAAGACGTTGACGTCGCCTAGCAACCGAAGAAGCTGTCGTTGTTGTGAAGGGCCCGCAAGTGAACGGCATTGAGAAGAGCCGTATCATAATAGCCCATATATACGTCCTACGTCCCGCCCCCCTCCCCGTCAAAATTCAGAGCAAGGCCAGTACGGTCTCCCCCCACCGTCAACAACTTTAAGAGACCCCCACAGAGATGGAATCATAAGTCGAACCCTGAGCCTACTTCATCCTGCCCAACAATGTGGGCAGGATCTAGAGAGCGAATCAATGAAACCTTATGCGGAATCAGATAAAGTCGGCTCTCTTGCTGCGCAAAGTATGTTTCAGAAATCAGCACATCAAGATAAATGTAGTTGTCACACAAGCTATTTTGGATTTTTGTAATATGGAATTATTTCAGGGGGGAAAATGCCTTGAATAAATGTATGCACAGTGCGTTCAGGATTAGGACTGATATATATGTCGGCCTAGGCCTAATCAATTGTAGTTTTAATATCTTTGGCATTCATATTATTGCACTCTATTCCATTCGTAGGCTACTCTGCGGTTGGCCTTGATGGGGAGATATTTTAACACTTTTTAACCCCATTTTCCTGCGACATTCCTGCGTCATAGCCCGTTTCAGCACCATGTCAGTGGATAGGTACAATCCTACAAACGTTGTGAGTGCAGCGAATGCGTGTTAAATGTTAGGAGAAGTTTCGGGAAACGCACCAAAGAAATTAACTATGGTTCGCAAGATCCATCGTGAGAATGATCGTACGAGCGAAGATCCATCATTATCGGGAAACTTGGCCCTGGCCCGGGTCAAGTCAATCACAACCATTTATATGATGTGGGGTGGGATGACTACGGCGTTGACTACAGAGGAGAGCCCCACTTAAGCACCATTGATGCATTTGTATAAACAACCAAGATGGCTGCCACTGATGTCTGACACATTTTGTGGCTCTATCCAATTGTGTCCAGAGGCATTTTCCTTAGGTGCCCTAAGGAAATCGAAGATGAACTGAGAGGTTCCAAACATATATGGATTTGTGAATTTGGCAATGTCAGGCCGCTATGTAACCTTTCAACTGCAACAATTTAAAAAATCCCAGACTTTCATTTCAACCTGTGAAAAAACAGTACTTTTTGATTCGTTAATATATGTATATCTATGCTCACACCGGCTGAGGCACCGAGCAGTGCTGCCTGCCTCACCGAGCGCAATCCGTCACAAACAGGGTAGAGCGCATGCGCTCTACCCAGTTTGCTTTTTCACCGTTCATACTGATCTGACATAAAACCGCGCTGAAAAAGCATGAAATGAGGCAGCCAGTACCTCTGCCTCACTGAAGGGGGCGTATGCGTGAGCCTACAGTGTTTACAGGACGCTTCCGTTAACTCCCTTTAAGCAGTCAAGTGCACTACATCAGTTTGTTTATTTTAAAAAAAAAAACATTTCTGACTGAAAACATGGAAGATAGTGATTCAATAGCCAAGCTCAGAAATTTCTCAAAACTGGACTTTCAATCAAAAAAAGAGGTAATAAATGATGGAAGACCAATGCCGGTTACACCGAATTCTGAGACCCACCGAAAAGTGTGACCCCAGGGGACGCTGTTGCATATTTGTTGCAATATGCACGAGTTTGAAGCGTAGACAGGCATGAGAAAAACATAAATAATACATAACACATCTCCCTCCAATTACCTTTTTATTAAAGGTGCTTAATAAATACATTTTGTTTTGATTTGATTAGCATTTTACAGACCCATACAATGATAGGACGTTAAGCACGGGCCTTCACCGTTGCTTCTTTACACATAAAAAGCTACATTCAGTGTTAAATTACGCTGATTTACCTTTGAGTATTTCCTATTATAGGCTACTGTGTAAAACACTGTTTAGAATAAATCTTAGTACCAAGAAAAGAAAGACCCACCGGTGGGGGGTGATCTTGGGCCAATTGCTCTGTCAGTTAGCATTGATGCGCTTTAAAACCGTACTTCTTAAAACTGAGGTTTTGGAGTTTAACACGCAGCTGCGCACGAGGTTGAACATGATGGCTGTGTAACGACTCGTACAGAATAAGCTGCATTGACCTTTTTATGTTTTGTTGGGCACTTTAAGCAACACCTATATTGTAGCCTGTAGTGTACTGATGGCATATCTGGTGCAATAAGTGTAAATGTATCATCATACCTATTAATAATAATTCATAAAACTAATTCTGTGTGTGTGTCGGTTATGATGGAGCCTTGTTTCATCCTGCAAACTGGTTTAGTCTGCTCTAAAACCACGCCAGTTTCGAGATTAGACTAACACGCACAAAATACGTTCTTCCCTTGGGGATGGCCTGTCTGATGTGAATTTCTCTGAAGACACAGAGATCAAGGTAAAACGCAGCTGCAGGTTAAACCAGTACATATGACACAGCAATGGAGCTTAAGACGCCACGTGACTTCTTGAGAAGTCACAGAGCAATTCCCCCCTTATGTTTTAGTTATAGCCTCTAATGTAAACGTGCATGTTGCAGAAAATGTGCAACAGCGCACCCTGGGGTCACTCTTTTCGGTGGGTGGCAGCCAGGATTCGGTGTAACGCCGGAGCGGGTTGCTTCAAACAATGGGACAGAAAGTAACGCGGTCTTTTCAAACAGAGTGGTACCGCCAAAGGACTGTGTGGCTGTGCTACGAGAAATCGCCTTTTCTACTGTATAACAATTGGGTTCATATATTTGTAAATCTGACTGAAAAATTCAGTGCCACACCGCACATCTCTGGTTGGTTACTATAAATTGATTGAATAAACTGCGTAATCCGAACGCACCCCTAGCTCCAGAAACTGCTAGTGAGGAGACCGGGTGCGTTAACAACAAGATAAGCGATTATGATTGGCTAAGGCAGAGTCATGTTTCATGGTAGCCAATCGGAGCCAGTGTTTTTACACACAAGCCAGGACACGCGCGCCACACACACACACACTCACACACTAAACAGATTCGATGAAGCAGCAGAAATGGCAAGTCCGGAGCAATCCAAAAATGCCAAAAGTTGGCATTTTCTGTATTCGGCAGATGTTACACAGCGTTTGCAACCAAGCAAATCACAATTCAGTTGGAAGTATATCAGGGCCTTGAATGGGTAGAACAACCATTTAACACATTAAGGCTAAGTGAAAACTGCTCAGAAAAGTCCAAATTCTTTGACATGTAGCAACTTTCTTTTTTACAGTAACGCAAATAGTTACCTTCCCTGGTGGTAACTAGTTACTTTTATCATTTAGTAATTCAGTTACTAACTCAGTTACTATTTGAAACAAGTAGTGAGTAACTATAACTAATTACTTTTCTAAAGTAACGTTCCCAACATTGTTGACGACTCAAGCATGTATTTTGCATTTGATGTAATGAGAAAAACGAAGATCTACATACAAAATTGCCTGTTTCAGTGTGCCATAAACCACCAACTGTTTGCCTTTGTGTGTGTACGGATTGTGTGTGTGTGTGTGTGTGTGTGTGTGTGTGTGTGTGTGTGTGTGTGTGTGTGTGTGTGTGTGTGTGTGTGTGTGTGTGTGTGTGTGTGTGTGTGTGTGTGTGTGTGTGTGTGTGTGACCGTGTGTACGCCGCTACATGGCAGTTTTATGTTAACAAGATATTATTGAGACCTTTTGGCTGCTTATCCTTGTATGTTGCCATGACTACCCATTAGTGGTCTTTTATGTAACTGAACAATAACGGGCTTCAGGACCTCTAGGCCTTGATATTATATTTATGTTTGGCATGAGGTCATGTTTTGCAAATGCAAATATTTTATACAGAGAAGATCATGACTAGAATATGAGAATTTGTTTTCTAATGCTTTGTGTTCTCATCTGTGACTGTTTGTGTGCTTGTCTGCATGTCCGTATGTGTGTGTGCATGTGCGCATCTCAACAGGCGTGCACCAACTTCAACGACAGCGGAGCGTGTGTGACCCAGTGCCCCCAGCCCTTCCTCTACAACCCCATCACCTTCCAACTGGAGCACAACCCCGGTGCCAAGTACACGTACGGGGCCTTCTGTGTAAAGAAGTGTCCCCGTAAGAACCCACCGGCTGGATACCTGCACACACACACACACACACACACACACACACACACACACACACACACACACACACACACACACACACACACACACACACACACACACACACACACACACACACACACACACACAACACACAACACACACACACACACACATGCACACACACACACACACGCACATGCACACACACACACACACACACACACACACACACACACACACACACACACACACACACTTTAAACAGGGTTATTTTCCAATCCTCGCAGGCTTAAAGCGACCTGTGATCTTGAAATTTTTTGCTGAAGTGTTGAAGTAACACTCAGTAACACAATCTGGGAAATCCAACAAACTCTCACACACACTTTTACATTTTACTTTTTTGTATTAGGTTCCACAAAACTGTATTTTTCTCTGTGTTATTGTCCATTAACTGGTTGAATTACTTAAATTTTAGCTTCTTTGAATTCTGTCAGACATTATTTTATGACTTGCTCCTTTACATCAAAATGTCCTAGACATTTAAGATGTTTAATGTTCTGTTTTTAACTTCCAGGTACAATAGTTGAAGAACCAACACCAAGGAAATAAACACAATTAATTAAAATATACACATCTCATAAACATTAATAATGCAATTCTGAAAAAAAAGGTATTGCCTGTATTTGCACGTGAAGATAGCGCTTCATCATGAATCTCATGCTGAGATGGAGGCGGGCAGGCACAGATGTTCACTTGTTTCTTTTATATTCGCGCAGTGGAAGGTGAGGTTTATATTCTCCAGCAAAAAACCTTCAGCAATTCAGAAAAACACTCAGAGGAAAAAAAAGAATAATCTTTGCTCAGAAGCAATCGTTACAAAAGCAAATGTTTCAATATAACGGCATGGGGTTAGTGTCAGGGTTGACCAATCCCTGAGAAAAAGAGGCAAAAAAAAGATGTCTATACTGTGTCTATACTGTGTAAAACCCCATTGTTATTTATTTTCAGACAACTTTGTTGTGGACCAGAGCTCCTGTGTGCGAGCATGCCCTAGTAACAAGATGGAAGTGGAGCAGAACCGCATCAAGATGTGCATTCCCTGCACTGACATCTGCCCCAAAGGTTAGCTGCTACCTGGGCTATCAAACCCAACTGGATCATTTAATCAAACCTTATTGTGGCCATTGGTAATCCTTCCGTCTCATTATTTTTAGTAAATAATCAATTCTGATGATTGCAATGTGTGCATGCCTGTGCGCCTGTGCGTATCCCTGTGTGTGTGTGTGTGTGTGTGTGTGTGTGTGTGTGTGTGTGTGTGTGTGTGTGTGTGTGTGTGTGTGTGTGTGTGTGTGTGTGTGTGTGTGTGTGTGTGTGTGTGTGTGTGTGTAGCCTGTGATGGCATAGGAACAGCGAGCTTGCAGGCAGCCCAGACAGTGGACTCCAGCAACATTGATAAATTTGTCAACTGCACCAAAATCAATGGCAACCTTGTCTTCCTCATCACTGGAATCAAAGGGTGAGAAACACATTTTTTTAGTTGGCATAATATATACAGTATAAACTGTATCGTCTAATGAATGCCCTTTGAATGTTTTTGCATGTTATTTCTTTGTAGCACTTTGAATGGCCTTTTGCTTGAAAGGGGCAATAATCATAAACTTACCTTGCCTTGGCTACTTCTTTCTGGCACTCTCTATCACCCCTCACGCCTCTTACCTACAGCTCCTTTAATGTTTGATGTGTTGTTAATGTATTGCAGTCCGCCTATGTATTCATACTGCATGACGAACGTGTAGGGCAGTCCAGTCCAATCATGTATTTATGAACAGTGTCATCTTTTATGTATTTTGTTGGGTCCCATACGCTTCATTTCCGTAAACAGTGTGTACCATTAACAATAACAGCTTTTACGAGGTGGTTCATTATATTATTGATCAAGATGTTGGGATAAGGTTCCTTCCAGCCCAATTCCAATGCCCCACCTGGCCCAAATCCATAGATAATCATTACTTTCCACCTCTCTGTTCCTCTAATTTCAAATGTTCTGTCTCTGTCGTGTCTGCTCCCTCCACCCCCCTGCAGAGACGTCTACCACAACATCGAAGCCTTGGACCCGGAGAAGCTCAACGTGTTCCGCACCGTGCGAGAGATCACAGGTGGGCGAAGTCATGCACATAGACATGTCACCGTCTCATGTCTATGAATAAGTAACAGTTATTTGATTCTTTGTCCAAGTTTTTTTTGTTGTTTGTTGTTGTTGTTGTTGTTGTTGTTGTTGTTGTTGTTGTGTGTGTGTTTGTGTGTGTGTGTGTGAGTGTGTGTGTGGGGGGGGGTGTTTGTGTTTGTGTGTGTGTGTGTGTGTGTGCGCACCGGTGTTTGCCCACATCAAGGACAGAAGAGGCAGCAAAAGATAAATCCCATCTCTTCCTATCATCCCTCTCTTCCTATCATCTTTCTCTCTTTTCCGCTCGCTCTTCCCTTGGGGATGGCCTAGCCTTGAGTCTACACACACACACACACACACACACACACACACACACACACACACACACACACACACACACACACACACACACACACACACACACACACACACACACACACACACACACACACACACACACACACACACACACACACACACACACACACACACACACACACCTGCTTTTCCCCCACTCCATGCTTGATGGAGGATCACTCATGGGGTGGGCCCCCCACCCCCACCCCATCCGCCCACCCCAACTCCCAACCCTAACCACAACAAACACACCTACGCCAGAGGCTATCCTCGTCCCGGTGGATGAGGAAGGGAACAATCTCCATTTGTTGTTGCATTCATCTTGATTTGATCCTGTTTTTGGAATATTAACACTGAATTCTCGCATGGATGCCACCGTAGGCGTCAAGAATACAAAATGGTCACAGAAAAGTCCCGAATTAAACCCACCGTGGATGTGTGTCTGTTGGATGGCAGCTGCTGGAGGGTGGTGTGGGTGGGTGGGTGTACGTGTGTGTAGGTGTGGGGGAGAGAGGGAGCAGGGGGCAGTGGCAGGGACACGGACCTGGACCTGTCAGGGGACACCTTGGTCAGGGAGGCGTGTCACAAGCGTGTCGCCTTTTCCCTGCCCCCCCCCCCCAGAGCTGTCAGAAGGACGCTGACAACCCCTCAAACTTCCCAGTTCCCTGGGTCCCCTATTGACCCCAGAGGCCACCCCTGGTACTGCCGCTGGCTTCCAAGTCAAAGTGAAGGTTCTGAGAGTCTTCCCACCGTCCACCCACATTTTTATTTATCCAGCCCAACTCCTCATCTCTCCCTACCCCTCTCTCTTTTATTTTATTCCATTGTTCCTTCTTGGATTTGTGTGTGTGTGTGTGTGTGTGTGTGTGTGTGTGTGTGTGTGTGTGTGTGTGTGTGTGTGTGTGTGTGTGTGTGTGTGTGTGTGTGTGTGTGTGTGTGTTGGTTTCTGTGTGTGTGTGTGTGTGTGTGTCGTGTGTGTGTGTGTGTTTCTATGTATGTTTGTGTGTCTATGTATGTTTGTGTGTGTGTGTGTGTGTGTGTGTGTGTGTGTGTGTGTGTGTGTGTGTGTGTGTGTGTGTGCGTGTGTGTGTGTGTTTCTATGTATGTTTGTGTGTCTATGTATGTTTGTGTGTGTGTGTGTGTTTGGTGTGTAAATGTCTATGTGTGTACATGTGTGTGCATGTGTGTTTGTCAATGCATGCACATGCGTGTGTGTGCATGGTTGTGTATATGTGTGGATATGTGTGTATACCTGTGTTTGTGTGGGCGAGACAAACACAAGTGTGGGCGATCAAAGTGTGGCCGATCAACCCAGGCCATTTTGCAGGAGTCGGTCAAGCCACGGCCCGTTCTACGATTGGGGCCGTGGGCATATCAGCTTTAAGGCTCTTAACCTCTGAGCACCCGCTCTCTCGGGGCCCTTTCGGCGCCGCTGAAGAGGCTGTAATTTGCTTTCTGGATGGAGCCAGCCAACAGCAAGCACCACTCCCGGCGGATCTGCTTGACACTGCCCTCCGTGCTGCGCTGTACCGGTCTGTGGTCCGGCTCTCTTCGCTTGGCTCCAGTAGTCACATGGCTCGTGCTCTCTGGGGAAACCCACCAAACAACTAAAAGAAAAACTAAAAGAAAACAGGAATGGTGGGAGAAAAAAAATGTAGATAGAAGGAATACAGGGATAGATTGACAGATACATGTTGTGACTCTGGGACTCAGGGGAATTCTGTTGTGTGTGTCTCTGTGTGTGTATATATATATATATATATATATATATATATATATATATATATATATATATATATATATATATATATATATATATATATATAAATACACATATATATCCTCCCAGATATGAAACACATACTCCTCTCTGAAATGTAGCTGAGTCCAATTATTGTCATTCGTTTTGAAAGGAATAGCCCACATTTTAGGATTCAAAGCAATCTTTTTTTGGGTGTACTGAATGATTCAGACTGCTCAGCTCATTTATTAACGAAAAACATACATCTTTTTGAAAACATTTCTCTGCCTGCGTTTGTTGCGCAAACCAAGCACAGTGAGGTTTTTCAAGCAGTGGTTGTCAAACCACCCCCCACACAAACCTACACACACACCACACACCACACACACACACAACACACACACACACACACACACACACTATATCCCACACACACCTTAAACGTTACTCCAGTTAAAAACGACACATGTTTGCCTCTTACGGATCCCCCACTGCAGAGGAGCTGCGTGGCTTCCCCTGTCGCTGCCGATTTTGTCATCAAGGCAATTAGTGTCAGCGGCTACAACGCTAACGATTCAATAGAGTAACAGCCTCTGGGCTAATAGGCCCTTAGCCACCTAAATGATACTACACATTGGGAATAAACAGGGAAGAAGCCAGCGTCCACAGTCACCCTGTGATATCGATGCTGCAAAGAGCCTGCGCGCCCAGGGGGAGCGAAGGCACCAAGCATTAGGTAGGCCTGTATTGTTTCCATTAGGAGGAATGGTGCTGGTTTTACAATCATTGTGACCTCAACCGGGATTTAATATGTGTTTAGTTTCTTTGTATTTCCAACACGACGCTCGGCTCGGCGACTTGTCGAGCGCTGATTGTCTGCCTCCTGTGGCACATCAACCGGTCCAGCTTTGAGAGGAATTTAATCTTCTTCGGCGCGCTGGCATCG
>OLKM01000085.1:600000-603124 GCA_900291075.1 Melanogrammus aeglefinus
CCATTTGCTTCCAACCTGAAGACATAATAAACCTTAGGAGTGTTTGTGTGTATGTTAGTGTGTATGCTTTGTACACTCCCTATTTGGCAGCTAAAATTGTATTTATTGTTTATTGTTTGTTTGTGAGAATTTTGGTCAAATGACCCTTTTAACTTTGACTAATAAATGATTGTAAGAAAAATCTCCACTTAAAAGGGTTACGGAAACAACCTCCAGTTAAAATGTAGGTATTGCATCCCTTGTGCTATAAAACTATAAAAGTAGTTGTGTGTATGCGCATGCATGCGTGTGTTTTGTTTATTTTTTTATTTTCGGTACTTGTCTGGATTCAAGAGGGCAGCAACAACAACCAGCAACAAAATCTAAAACCCTGAAGCTGAGCGGTGCTCAGGAAACCCAGTTTTGGTAAAGCCACAAAAGAGGATGGGAGGAAAACTAGGAAAGGGTGTCCGAACCCAAAGTTAGCACAAACGGAGACCACCAACCGCTGCTTTCCTTGCTGCTCACCAAATGTTTCTTTTGACGTCCCTCCGTCAATCTTGTCACTTCCTCCAACGGGCACCTATTGGAAAGAACATGTAAACAAGTTTGATATTGTAAGAATGTAATTATGGCCCTAAGCATAACCATTTTTATTCATATGACTGCAAAGATGTAGCCTAAGAACTGAAATTTATGACTACCAAATATCGAGCCTGAGATCTGTATTCATGAATTGCAAAATACCATTGAGGGGTGTATGTAATAAGTTTATTTTGAATAAATGCCGCCCTAAATTACCCCCCCCCCCCCCCCCTGATCAAACAGGGAAAGCAGCATGACCCAGCCAAGCCCTACAGAGTATCCCCATTTCAGTATTCTTGCGTTCCTGGAAATATCTAGACTTTTGGGCATTTAATATCTTATGAACCAATGAGCATCTTTATATTGGAACAGAACTTAAGTGAAATTGACTGAAAGGATTTTGCTACACCCACCACCACACCTCTCCCTAACTCCGCCATGTGGTCCCTTCTCTTCAGTGGCATCTCCCTGCTGGTGTTGAAGCAACAGGGCATCTCGTCCCTGCAGCTCCAGTCCCTGGACGAGATCAGCGCCGGGAACGTCCACATCGCCGAGAACAGCCGGCTCTGCTACTACGACACAGTCAACTGGACCAGCCTGTTCCGCGCCCCCAACCAGAAGTTCCTCATCCGCAACAACCGCAGCCCCCACGAGTGCAGTGAGTCCGCCCGCACCGTAACTGTCTCGTAGCCGCCGCCGCCGCAGCGCACAGACGCACACACACACACACACACCCGCATGTACAGTACATACTGTACATACGCAGGCATGCACGCTCAAACACACAGACACACGATACACACACACACACAACAGACTTACACACAAGACACAAAAGGACACAAATGCAAGCACACACGACTACATGCGCGAGGGGCAACACAAAACACACGAGCGCCATTTAGACACGCCTAATCTCGTCATAAAGTTATTGTGATAAGGAGGAATAACACAAAATCCCCACAAACAACACATAAAAAAGGTCCTTTTGCTATTTTTTTCCTTTATGTTAATTATCCTTTAAATTGTTACCCTCCATACCTTGCAGATACATAAAAGGTAGTGTATCTATGTAGCAGAAGAGACTCTGAAAGCAGAGTTTGCCTTGAACTTACATAAAAAGATAGTGAATAATTGTGTGCTTATGCAAGGGGAATAACGTCTGAATTCTCAGAGGATTCATCTTAATTTAATGTATTCCCGGTGCAATTAGTGTGGGAAGTGGTGTGACTATTCTGGGCGTGGGTCACGGGACTAAAAAACACCAGACCAAAGACCAACACTCCAGGAATTTCATCAGTAGGATTTTGGGTATTGTTCTGTTTCAAAGGCCTATTGAGGGTCTTACTAGAACTTTTTTTAATAACAATTATAATAAGTCATTCAAAGTGTGAGCAAGAGTGCGCTTTAGCTTCAAAGTAACTTAGGGTGATTTTCTACGAGTAGTAGAATGACCAAATATTTTTAAAAAAGGTGGGTTCAAGTAGGAGGTTAGGGTAATATAATTATATAAATTTATACCCCCAAACTCAAACAGGCTTGCAAACCTGCGGTTGGCCACAATTCCCTTTTCTCCACTACGCAAGCCATGCTCTTTATTCAAACGAGGATTGGCGAGTGGACAAGGATGCGACTCTGAACAATTATCGGTTAAAACATTAAAAGTGGGGTTCACTGATTTTTTTTTCCTCTAAACTTGTTTAATGTTTCACCTTAGGCAATTTTTTGAAAGCTATCAACACAATTTGATAGGAGGGGCTGCAAAACGGGATGTTCTTTCCAGCTGGAGTTTTTCTAACTATAAGTAGTCTAATAATTTATTGTTACAACATTCTCTTGTGTGGGGAGAAACCTGGTGAGGCCTTCAGCGACACAAACTAGTGGCTACAGTTGGCAGCAGTGATAATGAGATGCGGGAGCTCCAAGACAATAGTTTTTGTAGTTCACGTTTAGCGTAGTATAATAATATGTGTACATAATTTCTTTTTCGTATCGTTTTTAAAAAATATTCTACCGCTCCTCCCTTCACTCACACGGCAAGTCCGGCACGCGTCTGTCAACGGGAGCTACAGATTCTGAGTCTTTTGCCTTCTTTCAAATTATTTTCCCATATTTGGCCCTGTTGTCTCAGTTTTGGTGGGTTGAGTGCGGACCCCAGCAGGACCCCCAATTCCTTTCTTACTCAGCAAGGGAGTCTTGATATCTTCCGCCATTCTATTTCGTGGCGTGCTAAAAATGTACATCAACTTTAGCCTCCGGGCTGACCACTGTATTTTATTCTTTTTATTTTGCTGATGCTTGTTAAAGAAGCAAGATGTCGCCAATACAAATGGGAAAAATATTACTATGGTGAAGTAAACAACAGTGACATTGAAACAGAGCAAAATTAGATAGTAGAAAGCAGGCAAAGTAGGTAGGAAGGCCTTTAGTCAATACGATTAACTAGTGCATTCTCAAAAAATGCAGCAGTTACATTTGCTAGGTCTTCGACGTTTCAGGAATGCGTTTCTAATACTTTAGTGTACCGGAATTGTAAATCCACATTGTGTTTATATCAATA
>OLKM01000086.1:0-15948 GCA_900291075.1 Melanogrammus aeglefinus
TTTGATTTTAATGCATCTTAGATCTTCGGAAGAATACCTGCTCCTTAAGAAAAGATTTTTTAAAAATCTCGATTTGTCTAAAAACCTGAGTTCAACCAAAGTCCACACTGAAATGGTGGCAATAAATGCCCATCGAGCACTCTAAATCGACTTATTGCACAGTGTGGGTTAGGTTTGCAGTAACTTTTTCTTAACACCCAAATTTATTTCTGTTGGTGTTGCAACTGAAATCATCACAATATCAGTGAATAATTAACCTCCATTGAACAAACAATGGCACACAGTTGGTGTTTTTTTTCTGGATTTACTAGCCATATTAATAATCAAAATACAGAGAAAAGTTTGAATAATTTTCTTTTGCTGTATTTCGAAATTTGAGCAAATGTTTTCAATGGAAAGTAAAGTCATCTGTTATTTCTGAATTAATCATCAGATAGTAATCTTACAATCTAAGAAAATGATTAATGAACAACAAAAACAAAATATAGGATTGCTTCTACAATCATCCTAACCTTATTGGATATTAAATTCAGGTCCATATAGGTAGGTAGCTAAAATAATCTCATTTTATGTCAAAACATTGTTTAACTGTCTGAACATATCCAAAAATACTGAGGTGCTTGCGCAAAATCAAACAAATCATAATACCAATATGTGAGGATTGTATAGATGAATGTTTTGCCACTCATGCCATTTCCCCGCGCCTTCCAGAGCCCCTTCAGAACCCCAAGTTGGTTGATAAAAAGGTTTCACCGTCATCTTGTTCCCACCCTCCTCCCTGGCAGCCCGCGAGGGGTTGGTATTAGCCACAAATGTTCCTCGGCTTGTCTCAACAGTCCAACGGCATCAACTGAGAGGTAGCATCAAAATGTTCCTTCGCTTGTCTCACAGTCAACCAACAGCTCCCCCCAGAGACCACAACCTGCCCCCCACCCCCCCCAACTGTTAGTGCGGTGGGCACCCCTTCCCTGAATTCATGCCCCCTCCAGCCAGTGCCCCCGCCTCGTCCACTCACTTTTAGTTCATGTCTTTAGTTCACCTGTTCATCTCCTCCTCTACTCAATCCTCCGTCTCCTGTTTTTGGGTAACCTTGCGTGAGGCCCAAGAATAAAGTATTGAGACAATAATTGACTTTGAAAGCCCCTCTTGTAAGCTCTGGACTTGGAATCTCTGCACTGAATTGAAACCCTATGGCCTACATTTGACGAGCAAGCCTGGAGGGTAGAAGTGGACCACATCAATCTAAACTTCTGCAAATCACTGTTACCTAAAGACACAAATATTTTAAAATATCTCAAACACAAACAAAAATAAAAAATGGATTATACGCAAGGCAGAGAATTTTTCCCTCGCTTTCTTTTCCCCTTTAACAGTATCGATTTGCAAAGCTGTTTAGACTAGCGATAGCTCTAACACATTGGGTTGGGAAGTTCAAAATGTTTGCCTACCAGGTAGAGAACAAGCGAAAACACATCATTGGGGGATAAATTGGCAATGGCTGGAGCAGAATAGTTCTCTGCATACTAAAAGCAACTAATCTGTCCATCCTAAATCCTGAAGTAATAAGCGTAGCAAAAACATTCATAGCTGGAATCGACATGTACTTTCCTCGCCACACCTTGCAAATAAAATAACTACAGTCGTAGCCAAGACTAATAGTTATAGATTTGCACAGCTGCTTTGATCAGCGATAGTTTTAAACACCACTATGAGTGGGGGATAAAAATTTTGAATGTTTGCGTATACCAGGTAGAGAACAGGCGAAAAAATATCATTGTGGCCTATGGCCGCTACTACCATCCACCGTCCCTTGGAGCCACATCCTCGCCACACCTTACAAAGAACATAAGCGACAGTCATAGCCAACCAATAATCATTGGACGTTTATGACTTACAACCATTCATAAACACATTCAGACGGATGGGGGTGTCAATAACCCATGGTGACAGCCAGCTCGTTGGGAACATGATGATGTGCAAGTTCACACTTCACAAGAGCTAGCTCAAAGTTCAGTTTACACAGTTTAACATGACCTAGTTCATGTTCATAGTTCCCACTTTAGAATTTGAAAATTTGGAAAAAACCAAGCTAACTGCATCCGTGCGGTCAGTTTGACTGGATTAGAGGAACTTTGCGGCTGTAGGCTCAAGGCTTACCCTTCTTGTGATGATCGTCATTAAGTTGCAATATTTTCCTAGACTGGTCGGATGCTTCTATTCGATATTCGTTCAATTCATTGCCGATGTGGCTGACTTTCTGACTTGTTTCCTCAGACCACGGAAAGGGTCTGGGAAGTGGTTCTGCAGGGTATTGTATTTTTACATCGTTCTAATCTTGTACTCTCGTTCCCACAATCTGGTTCATTAAACCCTTTCAAATATACATGTGCACTATTGGCTGAAGCGGGTAGCTAAGTTGTGCTTATACTCTTTTCAGAAGCCATGCCAGGTGACAGTAAATCCTCGTGGTACCGGTAGAAACAGTGCTTCGAGCATCGTTCACAGATGATGCGCCAAACGTTCAGTTGTACTGATTAACCATATACCTTGGCAAAATGGCAATACACAAATACACTGCCTAAACTCAACCTAGTTAATACCTATGACATTATGTGGTATAAATACAAGGGAACACAATCTCTCATCTATCTCTAACACTACTGCACACATACACCTCACATGTAAGTTATGTTGTAAAGAACAGCAACAGAAAAGTGTGTCCAAGATTGAGACCTACGTCTTGAGTCCAATGACCAAATAGTTGTTCAAGATAAATTCTGCATTAGATGTCATTCACGATTTTCGAAATAAGGCTGGCATCGAAATGCGCATGGCCTTTGAACTAAAATGACTAAAAATGACACGTGTTTTGATGTTTTGATTCCCGCTCAGATCAACCATTCCGAAGAGGAAATGTTGACTTGGTGTAGTCAGCACCCTACAGTCATGACATCCTGTAGACATTTTCTCTCCTCAGTTGTAAAGCAATCATGTTTCTTGGGAACGCTAGAACCTGTAACAAAATGGCGGCTGGATGTCCAAATTTAGCCCAATCAATGTTAGGTGATCTGAAGGCGGGGCTAACTTGAGTCATATCATCACCAAACTTGGTGTACTAAAGAAGCATAGGTCAAGTTCTACACAGGCCTACAGTTAATCAATATAGGACTAGGGAGCACTAGTAAGTGATCAATTAGAGACCTTAAAAGGACTACTATAACTTACTCAGCCTTTTGCCCTACGCGGTTTGGAAGTTTATTTGCACCTCCCAGATCGAAGCTGGGACTATCCAGAATTGTCAACTGTAAAGCCAAACAAAACAGGGTGTTTTATGTCCTGCATCACGGTCTTAAATGGTCCTTATCAGGGTCTTAAGCCAACCCATTTTATGGCAAAAGCCCTTGCGCGCAACGAGCCGCCACAGTTTCCTCCACCTCAAGTCAAACCCACAACAGATGCAGGTGCTTTGTTTTTCACTTTCTGCAAATATGACAAGATTGTTAGCCAGAATTGCTTGCTTTTTCTTGGCTTTTAAAAGCATATCATCTGTGTTCTTTAGTATCTACAAGCCATTAATTTAAACTTTGGGGCAGTGGGCATTGACTATAGTTGCTTTCACACGTTATTCCTGCGATTAGCCTGCTATTCTCCTGGACGGTAAGCGGTATATCTGGAAGACATAATCCGACATTGGTATCCTGAGAACGTCCAGAAATTTTTTGCCTGAGGTAGTATTTTAACCGGGAGGAAATGTTCATTCCTTATATGGTGAAGAGGAGTAGAAATTTGGCAATTTCACACCACTTGATGGCCGTGTTACATACGCTTGTTCTGTAATTGCATGTCATTGAGTGGCACCAATAGTGCCGATAAAAAAACTATTGAAATGTTGCACTGCTTTGAGAGTAATTTTTGGTGAATGGTAAATGTCGGTCTATTCGACCTAAAAAACACATATACATAAATTACAATACAAAGTTCACAGCTGCACCGCGTAAAGCCTACATAGAAAATATTTTTGCTGTTATTTTTGACAACAGTTAGGCTTAACATTATGGGGGTCCCGGCTTCATTTCCCTGTTCTCCCCTCAGTTGAAACACAGAAATCGACAACTAACTTTTTGTAGTTGACCGCTCTCTTTCTCCGGTAAACGCATTCCTTCGCGCCACAATCTTATTTCTTCTCTTCGTTCTCTATTTGTCTCTAGCCATGCCTCCATTCTTTCATCAAAATCGATGCAGATGTTGTGGAGGAAAACAGAATAGGGCCTAATATGATGCATGCTGCAGAAACATTTAAGAATGATCGACGATGGAAGTTCTGCCCGTTCTGGGCCTCCAGACTGTCCTCGTCAAACGATTTCGCATATCGAAAAGGAAGGAGAAGGTTCTACTGAATAAGTGTCAAGACACAACTTACAATTGTAATTAATGGATATTACAGAAATGCCAGTGGAAACGGAACACACCAGAATGTTTATCATAACAACATTAACCAGGACCTTACTTATACAGTCAGATTACAGAACATTAAACCACCAATAACTTTACAGAACCTCCACAGTGCCACCATCCTGCACAATTTTGTTACAAAACGGGACATTAGCCAGCAGCGTGATCCAAGCTACGTGATAGGCTGTTAATTGAGAATTACTCAAGCAAGTTATGGTTTACATTGTTGAGCTTTGTGGAGTCTCAGCTCGCGAGAGAGAGAGCGCTGTAATTGGTGCAATGTAGCAGGGACATGAATTTTTTTTTAGTACATTAGTTGTAACAGTTTACTCATGGGGGGGTTGTATGGTCTGCCTTAGGCCTTGGCCCGCATAAAATGCTGCTTTTGGCAAAGCTTTAAATTGATTTTGTATATTAAACTGTCACTGAAGGCATTAGTCCAAAGTGAATTTACATACTGTATACGCATTTGTTTTTTCCCTGGATTAGACAGGAGTTCTTTTGAAACTCAATTTAGTTTTTGTTAAAAACTTGTTACAAGTGATAATAAAGTCTTTGTCTTTCCAAACCTCGCTTTTGAACACTCTATTGTAGGTTTTTCAGTGTGTTTTCGTTTTATCTAGCGTCAATATGATCGGCCCTCCTCAATATTACACGCTTTCAATTATTGAATGGAGGAGGTCCGTAGATGGAAGGTTCCATTTCCTGGAATGAACGAGCAATCAGGCCCCCAAATTGAAGCTTCAGGTTGGCGTGGCGACTCAAACGCCTGAGGGATGTCTCCCTGACACATAGAGATTGTGCTGCATCTGGTTTTGAGCGCGTGAAGAGACGAAAATGAAGTTGTGCGTACATTGCATAGCTGTAAGGGAGAAAAAGCCATGTGAGTGATTGGCAGACCCCAGTTGACTGTCCATGTACTGAGAGAAGGTTTTCACAAGATTCTTCCAGTTTAACTTGAAAGTGTGAATACTTGAGGAAGGATGTGACCCAGTGAGGGTGCAGAAACCTTCAGTTCTTTTTCTTTTCTTCTAACCCTTGTTAAGTATAAGGACAGTTTAAAACCTACACTGGTTCCACGATTAGTTCATCACTAAACCATTTTTGCAAGATAGAATACATTTTCAGTTTCTTTGCTTATCAAAATTAGTAAAGACATTTTTTGAAATGTTGTTTTTAAAATAGGTTAAAATGGTTTTATAACCTGTCCTGGGGTTAATTCAACGGTAAAACACAAACCGATGACCATTTAACCTTGTGTTTCCTTGTAGGGTTGTGACTTTGTGTCCCACTTCCCCCAGTGGTCCTGGACCACACTTGGGATGCATCGAGCCGTGAGATTACTTTAATGAATGCACCAGCTTGACCGGACTCTGAGTCACAAAGCTGCACTGTAATAGTTGAATACAGAAATTTAGAAATTTTCATTATTTTAAAAAATTATTACAATTATTTATGAAATCCATTTTTACCTTCGACTCAACTTTAAATCCCTTTTTAACCAGTCAGATATCTCTTTTTCAGATTACCGAATTGTCTTGAACGTCGCATATGGAATCAGTACTGGGCCAAGGATGGGAGCTCTGGGTGAGCAACACAGCTGCACAAGTGGTCCTGTTGTTTACATTTGTATCCCACAGACACACACTGTGTTTGTTGGTGTTTCATCACGGTTCAATCAGGGTTCGTCAAAGCCAAGAAAAGAAACATGCCATGTCTTTGTACAGGTTGGGGATTCTTAATTCTTATTTAACTTCAATCAAATCTCTTCCAAACAGCTGAGGTTACAAAAGTTACGTGCAAAAAAATAAACAGTGTAGAACCTGTGTGTCAGTGACCTAGGAAAACAAACTGTTGGGTCCTTGCCATGTTCTGCTTAAAGAAACGCAGATATAATGGACGTCAAAAGGTACCCCTGTGGTGCTTTAGGCCTGCCTCTGAATGATTGACAGGAGCTGAACGAGTGGGTCCAGGGTTTGTGTCTACGGATAACAGTATGGCCCTAAATAATTCATGTGAATTAATGGCCATCCATGACAATTGTGAATTTGTGGGTCTTTCTTAATCTGTGTATAATGGTTCTATTCCTTGTGAGGCTGAAGTACTGTCCCAATATAACAAAGTTTGTTTTCACAAAGAAGGCTTCAAGAAAGAGTACGTGTGAATAAACTTTTTTCGTCTGAAATGATCCAGGTTTAAATAAGAAATTATCTACGATTCAAAATAAGGCAATTATTTACGAGAATACGCTGCCTAATTCCGATAATTAAGTGTAACTCTTCTGTATGAATTTAACATTACCCTAATGCCTGGTGGTGTGTGGGTGGTGGTGTGGTGTGGTCGGTGTGGTGTTTGTGTGTGTGTGTGTGGTGTGTGGTGTGGTGTTGTGTGTGTGTGTGGTGTGTGTGTGTGTGTGTGTGTGTGTGTGGTGTGTTGCTGGTGTGTGTGTGTGTGTGTTGTGTGTGTGTGTGTGTGCAGTGTGTGTGCAGCCTAAGGTTACCAGTCTAGCCTACATTATGTGAGCAGTGTTGTGATGTAGTGGTGTGTGTGTGTGTGTGTTCTGCGCCGCTGTTGGGCTGAGCTAAGGTAGCCAGTCAGCGCTACATCATCCGAGCAGTTGTCACATGGTGTGTCGTTACGCCGGAGTCGTGGGGACGGTCGACTCGATTTCGTCATAGATTAATTTTGTACCACCCACTTTGAACAAATCAGGAACGTCGAGCAATCGATGGCGCTGCACATCAGTTCAGTGCTGGGGATTATTCACTAATGTGGCTCAAGAGTGCATTCGCGGGCGTCTATTTCATATCTACCACAGCCGCTAGCATATTACAACTGCGATGCGCGCAAATGACCTTGCGCGCGCGCAAGATTCTACCTAACGTGCGTAACAGCCTCTCGCGAAAGACATGTTTTGCGCCTCGCTGCGATTCTATATTTCGCCCACCATGGAGGGAACCAGGCAGGGCCTTCCTGTGATTGGCACCGTTTCTGAAGCGCGATATTTGATCTCGCACAGCCCCTCCTCATTCCTGCTTCATGATCCGATATTTGATTCGAAGCATCTATTCGCAGCGGCTGACTCTCATCCGGCGTCTGGGCAGAGGTCCTTCAGGTAAGATAACCCTTGGCTGAATTCGGGCATTGTGATGACGCACGAAAACTACGCTTGTACATAAATATCCTCTACGTATGTTTCTGAGAAATTATGTTGTGTACTCCTTTATACAAGCCGTTAGTTTTCGGTTTCCAGCGATTGACAGGAGAGGAGAGACTGTCAATCTAATATCGTGCTTCAGAAACGGCCAATTACAGGAAAGCCCACCCTGCCTTGGTTCCCTCCCCCATATAATAGTGCCAAAATTAAATTGGAGCGAGAGCGCAAAACATCTTCCGCGAGAGGCTGTTACGCGCGGGAGGCTGTTTTGCGCGCAGAGGTAATTTGCGCGCGTGCAGAGATCTTTTGCGCGCTCGCGGTTATCTATGCGTGTGGAATAATATAATACGCCCGAATGCACTTTTACCACATTAGCGAATTATGGCACTAATGGTCGTCGCATAACTGTCCCGCCGGTCATTACTGGGAAATACAAGCCCCTTCAGGGCGAGGCATGACATGACCTGTTCGCCCTGTCGGGGCTTATTTTCCCGATAATGACCGTCGTTGATTCATTATCCCTTACTTATTACACGGCTCTTCTCAATGCTGTACACTGCTCCATTCACTTGCATGGGCCTTTCCTAACGTTCAGCTGTCAATTATTTTTGTTTATTATACGGCTCTTCTCAATGCAGTGGAATGCTCACGTCCAGCATATTTGACCGCTGTCAATGAAAGTGGTTCTTTTTGCCTCTGATTCACGTCATCTGTATCACTCCGCAGTCTGGTAATTTATCAACCCCAGCGCATTCGGTGGCTAAGCGATGTCAACGACTTTGGGGAACTATTTGATGAACGGTACGAATGATATCAAATACATTGGAAAAAGTGATTTTTTCGATTTGGCAAGTAACCATTACTAATAAAACCAATACTCTTTGGCTGGGATGATGAGGCATCAGACAATCAAGTCATTTTAGCCTGAATACATAGGTAAAAAGCACCAGAGCAGGTTGCTAGTACCATGGACAGTAAGAAAGATAACCTGTTGAACTAAATGGATGGTAGGTAGGCCAGTAGTTGAAGAGTCCATTCCACATGATGTTAAAAATCCCTTCTTTAAATGTATATTTACATTTGTAAAAAACATCTGAGTTGTGTTATCTGTGCTCTCATAGGATTAATAGTATTCATTGCTGCTATCAAAAGTTCTACAATTATTTTCATTTTAGGATTCTGTTGGACCTGACAATATTGAGGGGTATGGGTCTGTGCAGGACTTGGCAGAGGTTTTGTTTTGCCTCAAGAGACCCCCGTCTGGCCTTGACTGGAGAGGAGTGCGCCCAGATCATCACCCTGTGGCAGGCATTGGGGGAGTTTGATAAAAGGAAGACTGTTTACCCGCACGTCACCAAACCAGCCTGAAACAGGGATGACAAAGGGCCACTAGGAAGATTGTGGCGCCCGGTGTGGAGAGCATCAAAAGGTACGTTAAATTAAGCAAACACAGGGTCTTGATTGTCTAAAAACTTTTAAAATAACTGAAACTGGCTGAAATATCGCCTCCATCTTTAGTTTATTAAAGGATCCCCTTAAGCTGACGCCTTGAAGACCAGCTTATCTTTCTGGGGTCCAAAACATATATCACATAAGACAATAGTCATTTAAACCAACAGAAACATTTACTAAACAAAAACAAGACTGGACAACATGATTGTGCACAGATATTAAGAAATCTACGTCTAGAAAACATAACAAAAAAACAAACAAAAATCTGAACAAACAAAAAAGGAAAAATTGAACAGAAACAGCACAGAGTAAGGATCACGCATTGAAAATATCTTATATTAATGATATATTAATGATATGTATTCTGTTGTAATTTGCAGGTCTTTGGTTGGGGCTCCCTGTCCTGCACAGTGGCCTGACTGCAACAGGGTGGTGGAGGCCATCTTCATCAGGCTCTGTGCGCTCTACCCAAGCGCTGTGCGCTGTGATGGCAGGAGGGTGTCACGCTTCACGGTGGTGACGCGTGCTTACAAGCACATCAAAGAGTGCGTCGTCACCAACGACCATCCAGCTGCCCGAAGTCAATGCAGCAACACAATGGTGAGTAAATTAGCGTGCTTAATATTCATGCTTTGCATGATATCATGCAGAGCATGTTAAATGCATTGTTTCCAGTTTTCATAACAAGTTGGCTGGATGGCTCAGCAAATGGAATGTAAATCTAAATGATATGGTGCATTTTATTAAAATCAATAATACATTGAGAGGGATATGACAACTGCAGATGTGAATACAGCTGTTGTAATGCTGCTGTAATCATAGTGGTGATCAAATGCCAATTGGTCACACCCTCTTGTGTATTATTGCTTCAGTAAATGTCTATTCATATTGGTTGTTTTCCCAGGTTCAGCAGGCGTTGCCGGTCACAGGAGGATGACACTCTGAGGCAGGGTGTCCCTGCTCCAGATGCACCCATGGCAGGGCCGGAGACGCTTCCGGTGGCTTTGCAAAAAGCAAAAAAACTGGCTGAGCCTCACCTGTTCATTCTGCCAACAAACACTGCTGGGCAGGTCGAAGCTCAAGGGAGAACGCAACCTCAGGCCATCCACCAAGCACCACCACTTGGTGTGATAATAGCACAGCTCCAGCACCGCCTCTCTCTCCCCTTCACTGCACGCTCCTACGTCCTGGACCTCGCAGGTGGTCTTCAACCCCCCCCCCCCCCAACTCCAAAAAAAGAGGAAAGGGAGCACGCTGGCACTTTCACAAGGAAATACGTGAGGAAGACAGGCGTGATCCTTTGCAGAAAGTGCCAGCAGGAACGGAAGCCACCATCACACCTGCAAAACTTTGGGACCTGGTACAGTGAAGTGTCTGAGAGACGGTCCTACAGTGAATGGAGGACTGTGCTGGAACAACGAGGGTACGGGAAAAAGAAGTGATAACTTCCTTTTCCCGTACCTTCTTTTCCCCGGGTGGAGCTGTTGAATTACATTAACATAAAACATAAAACAATCAAAGAGCTGTTGGTTGGGTGGAGCTGTTATTCCATTCCTATGTAATGTTAGCACGCTGACATTACATTCCTTTGTAATGTCCCTTATGTAATGTATTGTTGTTATGTGTTGTTATTATCATTGTTATTGTTGTTTGTAACTATATTATATATGTTTTATATTATAAAAGTATAAAACTGGTTCAGAGGTTTCTGGGATGTGATTTCTTATTTTCTTCTTCCTCTTATTATTATTTAGTTAAGTTATTGCACCAATTTCACTCCAATATCTACAACTTTTCATACCTCAACAAGGCAGGGTTATCTGAGGGGTGTTCCACGAACGGAGGTTTAACAAACACTGAGTTAACGCTGAACTCTAGGTTGATTGACCCTGTGCCGACCTACCCAGAGTTTCGCGTTCCACAGCAAGCGGTTATGCATTAGTTTAATCAACTCGGAGTTGGTTAACCCAGGGTTGTGCGCGTCCACGCCAAACCTAAAAAGACATGACGTATGGATCATGGGAAACCCTGATCGAAAATGACGAAACGGGCCCGCTTATTTCAATGAAATGGAACTCCAGGTACTCCTGGAGAGCTTATGGCGAGGAGAAGGACATTATCACAAGAAAAGGGAAAGCTAAAGCTCCTGCAACCCGGAGAACCAAAGCCTGGCAGCGGATCGCTGACCGCGTAAATGCGTTAGTTACACGTCAAAAGCATGATCCTTAATATTGAGCCATGAACTATAAAATTCCAGTTACAGTTAAGTATTCTTAACGTTCCTACCACATAACCCTTTTCTTCTAAAAAAAAAATGATGTATGCTACTTCCGCATGCGTCACCACAAAGCGGTCAGCGGATCAAGTAAAAATAAAGTATATAAACATACAAACTGGTAAGCTTTTCCACCATCGTATGGCCCGAAATTAAATAAGCCTTTTTTTCAGCCAATCGTAAACGACAGTCGCGAATGGATCTGGCCTTCAATTGTCTTGACCCCGGTGAGAGGCGCTGTAATAAACATAAATTCAGGGCCCCCTGGCATGGAGAGGGTACCTAGAGGTACCTCCTCAGAGAGTCAGGGGCCATGTGGAGGGTACCCCACTGGTGGAATGTAGGTTTTTGTGTTTCATAATTTAAATTTGGTTTGCCTTCGAAGTAACAACAGCAAAGTGGTGCATGCACGTACGCATTTTCCAAATGTTGCTTTTTTAGTATAACTAGGTAGAAAACTAAGGTGACAATCATCAACTCACAGATCAAGATTGATGAGCTGCTAATGATGCGCCGGCGCTACGATCGAACATTCTCCAAGGTGCTGGATGTGAAGTCTGTTAACGTAGGACCATTAAACTTTATTGTGTTGTAGTGCCTCACTACAATATTGCTCTTTGTGTGATTAGGAGGCCGATTAAAGATCTTGGATGGCTATCTGAAAGAGACTGAATGGTGCTCATTATCTCCAAACTTTATAAGCCTAGATAAAACTACCATTGCACAAAACGAGGGCTACGAATACTTATGGGGAACTGAGAGGGTCCTCGATTGGTAGTGTTGGCTATAAGGCTGGAGAAGGCTATTTACATATATTAAAGATTTACGGGAGAATCTATATCTCTCCAGCAAAAAGTCATCCGATATGCCAAGATGTCGAGCCGTGGTCTTATTAATCGCTCCCGGTGGATTGCACGTATAATTTGCGCTCCGATATCTTCTCTCATCAAAAGGGCATGCCATTGACACATGAAATCTGCGGTGAACTGGGTTCAAACTTAACCTGCGCAAAACCTGCTCCCACCAGGTTTACTTCAGAGCATATGTTGCTATAGTAACTAACATACCGTGGTCATTTTGGAACGGAAAACCACAGGGTTACCGCAAACCCTGAGTTAACTTACCCGGTTATGTGATAAAACCGGCTTTGTGGAACACCCCACAGAACTCAAACTATAGATAAATAACAATAATCATGAAATGTGTATTCTTTTGTCTTCATCATCACAAATGGGCCAGTTTGGCTATGGATTTGACAGGCCTAATTCCCATGTCTTCACATATTTGTGCGACAGTATAGTACAGTACAGTACAAATAAATAAGATTTCGGGTACTAACTTTATTTATCATTCTTTATTACAATACGATATATAGTTCATACAACATTATAATTCATTTGCATAAGGATCTGGACATTTTTCGGACAATATGAATGTACGGTAGTTATATTAAGATCATAACGAATTAGGAACGAGCGGGATTCGATACGACGAGATCAAGCGGTATTTGACGGTATGTATGGAACTTTACGGCGACTAACTTTATTAATCATTGTTTATTACAATACGATATATAGTTGATACAACATTATTATTCATTTGCATAAGGATCTGGACATTTTTCTGACAATATGAATGTACAGTAGTCATATTATAATCAGAACGAATTAGGAACGACCGGGATTCGATACGACGAGATCGGGATGTCTTCTACTCTATTCACGGAACTTCGTCGACCAACACGCTGCGTCCCTTTACGTGGGCCCTCCCACAAAATCTACGTGCCGCCTGCAGAGATTTGCTATGGCGCTTGTCACACCAAATAGATGTAAATGTCAGACAAAGACATATACCTAAACTTCTACAATTGTCAGCTCAAGTAGATTTGTTGTTCCCAATTCCATTGAAGTACGTCACTAGTTCATGTGCACAATATGGGCTAGTGGCGCAATGGATAACGCGTCTGACTACGGATCAGAAGATTCCAGGTTCGACTCCTGGCTAGCTCGAAATTTAGTTTTTTTTACATGCAACTCTTGGGCTGGAAATTTGACCGACCACAGTCAACTGGGACAGGTCAGTTTTTGAATCGCAGTAAAACGACGGTAAAAGGATGTAGAGGGAAAAAAAAAAAATTCATTCCATTGACTGCATAATGGGAAATGTATCTACCTCCCTCTGCTGGCCACATGCCCACTGTGCATTATTTAAAAGATCATAGCGGGGAGGGGAAGTCGAGCCCTTTCCGTTAGAGCCCATAGGACCTGCTATGAGATCGAAAAATATGAATGGGTTTCAATGGAGAGAAAGTAATTAATTTCTGGTCCCAGTCTTTATATGCCTCGGTTTACACATATGTTGTTTGTGGATTTAAATGATATTTTTTCATGCCAAGAGTTTGACCATTTATTGTGCAATGGTTCCAGGGCCGCTGCTGGCCCGGGGGGGGGGCCTCTTTCATATATTAGGTAAGAACATCTAATTTGCCGAATTTGAGTAATAGGTTATACAATTAAGAAAAAACAACGGTGGGCCTCTTCATAACTAATTCACTTATTTTTTTAATTCAATAATGTAATCATTTATTTATTTTATTTACAAACCTTAGTTTTTTGTCAATCAAAATCAATCAAAATACATTTGATTGATTTCATTAGCTTTTTACAGACCCATACAATGGATAGGGCGTTTAGTACGGTCCTTCACCGTTGCTTCTTTACCCATAAAAAGCTAGTCAGTTACGCTGACTGTAAATTACGCTGATTTACCTTTAAGCATTTCCTATTATAGGCTACTTTGTAAAATGCTGTTTTAGAATTAATGTTAGTATCAAGAAAAGAAAGACCCATCGGAGATCTTATGTTCTATTTATGTTTTTGTTATAATGCACACGTGCATGTTGCAGAAAATGTGCAACAGCGCCCCCTGTGGTCACACTTATCGGTGGGTCGCAGAATTCGGTGTAACAACGGCACCAGCCATCTCTAACCCTATAACTACGCTGTGCACATACAAATAAAGATCAGTATATGCATCACAAAGGCCCTCTGATATAATATAGAGAGTTGAAAATTCAAAAGAGGTAGCAATTTAATCAATTTACCCCTGGAGATACCTTCAAAGATGGAGAAGTCGAGCTAACAAACTGGCAGGCAACCGATAGTCTACAAAGATAAAAATACATATATAATTACGCTGTGCATACACTAATAAATAACAGTATAGGCATCATAAAGGGCCTCTGATACAATATAGACAGTTGTCAATTCAAAAGAGGTGACTTTTTAATGCACTTACCTTAGAAGTTACTCGGCGGCACAATTATCGCCTACGCCGTAAACAACGTCTGGAACTATGCGCGAGCTCCCCACCCCGGAAGTAGGCGCGCAAAAAACGCCGCTACAACGGAGTCCAATGGAAAAAAAATAAATAAAATAAAATTAAAACTTAATTATATAATGTGCCAAGTATCATCATCATGTAATGGTGATACAATTATCTACGTGTTTTTATCCAGGAACATTTAAGAAAGCCACAAGTGTATTAATGGGAACACACGCAAAAAGGCCTCAACCCAACAGAAGTGTGCCACGAACAGAGTTAAATACGAAGCTATATTTAATACGATACCTTCACCTATGCCATAGAAGAATATGGTTGTCTGTGTTGAGTTTTTTTTTGCAATTATGTTTTCCGTTTAACCATTTGTATTTGTCGAATTTAAAGCGTTTGGCGTTGATCCCTAAAAGTCTCGAGATATCAGACGAAATCTGCGTTTTTTTTAAAGCAAAATAAGGCCCTGTCCACACCACCGGTTTCATAAAAAATAACTCCGTCCACACGAGACCGCAAATCCGCCTCAAACGTGCATTCCAAAACAGTAGGTGGCGATAGCACTCCAAACAGGAAGGCCATTTAGCCAATCACAAGGCTGGAAAAATTCATACCGGAAAAACAACAATGGCGAACCGAGGCCGGACAGATTCCTTCGTGTGGACGGACAGTTACTCATGAATTTAAAATAAGAAGAATTCAAGAAAATGTGGATTGGGAGTCGTGTCAGTCCAAGATGATAATCTGATGATCTGATGATAGTCAAGTGATACGTTGGTCTCATGGATACTACTGTATACTGTTTACCCGTCGCACAGTGGACGTCATAACAATGTCGACAAGGAACCAAAAGAACTGCGCGTTGTCCCGTCCCACACGGATACTGCTGAAACCGGGAGTTTTCGAAAAGTTCACCCTGGACTCCGGTTACAAAAAACTCCGGTTTCAGGAGCCGACAACTGCGGTTACGTGTGGACGAACGGCGAAACCGTGTAGAGAAACACACGGTTTAAAAAAAACCGGGTTCGTGTGGACGGGGCCTAAGGTAATTATCAAATGTGTTTTCACGGATCATAACTGTGAAGTTTGATTAGCATTCAAAAATAGCTTTCAATTTCGAAATAGCACATTTTATTAGGTTATAGTTATTACTTATTGCACCTATAATTAAATTAAACCTAACATAAAAACATTTTCTTCAAACGAAACCAGTGTAATGCGGTTATTGCGGGTTTAGTCTACTCCCCTGCCAAATATGGAAGGATTTTGGATCTTGAAA
>OLKM01000086.1:21080-46080 GCA_900291075.1 Melanogrammus aeglefinus
AATTATCGCCTACGCCGTAAACGAACGTTCTGGAACTATGCGCGAGGCTCCCCACCCCGGAAGTAGGCGGCAAAAAACGCTACAACGGAGTCCAATGGAAAAAAAATAAATAAAAAAAAATAAACTAATTATAATATGTGCCAAGTAATCATCATGTAATGTGATACAATTATCATACGTGTTTTTATCAGGAACATTTAAGAAAAGCACAAGTGTATTAATGGAGAACACACGCAAAGGCCTCAACCCAACAGAAGTGTGCACGAACGGAGTTAAATACGAAGCTATATTTAATACGATACCTTCACCTATGCCATAGAAGAATATGGTTGTCTGTGTTGAGGTTTTTTTTTGCAATTATGTTTTCCGTTTAACCATTTGTATTTGTCGAATTTAAAGCGTTTGGCGTTGATCCCTAAAAGTCTCGAGATATCAGACGAAATCTGCGTTTTTTTTTAAAGCAAAAACATGTAATTTGCCGAATTTGAGTAATACGTTATACAATTAAGAAAAAACAACGGCGGGCCTCTTCATAACTAATTCACTTATTTTTTTAATTCAATAATGTAATCTTCATTTATTTATTTTATTTACAAACCTTAGTTTTTTGTCAATCAAAATACATTTGATTGATTTGATTAGCATTTTACAGACCCATACAATGGATAGGGCGTTTAGCACGGTCCTTCACCGTTGCTTCTTTACCCATAAAAAGCTACAGTCAGTGTTAAATTACGCTGATTTACCTTTAAGCATTTCCTATTATAGGCTACTTTGTAAAATGCTGTTTTAGAATTAATGTTAGTATCAAGAAAAGAAAGACCCATCGGAGATCTTGTTTTATTTATGTTTTTGTTATAATGCACAAGTGCATGTTGCAGAAAATGTGCAACAGCGCCCCCTGTGGTCACACTTTTCGGTGGGTCGCAGAATTCGGTGTAACAACGGCAACAGCCATCTCTAACCCTATAACTACGCTGTGCACATAGTCATACAAATAAAGATCAGTATATGCATCACAAAGGCCCTCTGATATAATATAGAGAGTTGAAAATTCAAAAGAGGTAGCAATTTAATCAATTTACCCCTGGAGATACCTTCAAAGATGGAGAAGTCGAGCTAACAAACTGGCAGGCAACCGATAGTCTACAAAGATAAAAATACATATATAATTACGCTGTGCATACACTAATAAATAACAGTATAGGCATCATAAAGGGCCTCTGATACAATATAGACAGTTGTCAATTCAAAAGAGGTGACTTTTTAATGCACTTACCTTAGAAGTTACTCGGCGGTCAATTATCGCCTACGCCGTAAACGAACGTTCTGGAACTATGCGCGAGGCTCCCCACCCCGGAAGTAGGCGGCAAAAAACGCTACAACGGAGTCCAATGGAAAAAAAAATAAATAAAATAAAATAAACTAATTATAATAATTTAATACCTAGTTTCTTCTTTCAGTTACTTCCATATGTTGTAGTTACAGCCCCATCAGGACTTAACTAAGATATACAATTCTGTCAATGTGACACTTATATTATTGCACTCAAATCTTTTTTGTAAATAATTTATTGGATTATTGAAAATGACTTCACTTCAAGAGTAAATCAGATAAATATAGGTTATTTGAGTCAATGCATGGTTATACAGGAAAAAAAACACGTTGAAAATAGTTATTTGTTGGGCAAGCTATATTATTCTACTGGGTACAGTATATTTATATAGTCTGTTTCCTTATAGCCCTAGTTGAAATATAAAGACTACTTCGAAACAAGAATTTCAAAACAAATCAGCAATTTCCATGGAACTTACTTCATAATTATGTTAATTATAAAATATTTAGCAATGTGGGCCCAATTTAAATCAGTGCCCAAACCACATAATGGTTCAGATTAATAATATTCGGGACAACTAGACCTAAACCAGGATCACACTGCGATGATTGCCTACTTACAGAGACACACAAAAGACACAAAATAAATCTCATAGAATGTCCACTTTTTTTGCTTCTTCTATTTCTTTGGCAGTTCCTTCATATATCCACCATGGGGCTCCCTCGGCCCAAAACTAGAGCTGGTAGGAGGCGGCAATGGGCGAAGAGCTGCCCGGCTCGATGTGTTTCAGGTGGCAGGAGTGACACAGCAGGTGGCCGTTAAGGGGGAAGCAGCGGTGGCCTTCTTCATCATTCAGCTCCATCTTACAGTCCTGCAACGTGAATACAATAACCAAACGTGAACCAACCAGCTCACCGTGAACTAATCACCTCACCGTTGAATTGGTCATACCGTTACTTTGGAAGCAAATCACTGGCATTAAATATTCTGAATTTTAAAATCGATTGAATTTTGTGTTTCTATCTAAATGTTATGTTAATTTAATTCATGGCATTAAAATGTTACACTTTGAAATCAAGGTCATCTGAATTTATTTTTATTCATATTTCCAATATGGGGTTACTTAGATGCGCGTCTGCCCATCTACCCCTCGGGCCCCTAACCCCGGGGCCCGACTCAGGGTCCCCACCCCCAAGAAGGGTCCCTGGGGCCCAATGAGGAGATTGTGTGATGATGATGATGATGATGATGATGATGATGATGATGATGATGATGATGATGATGATGTGCAGCCCACAGCAGTCTATGGTTATCACCCATCACTGTAATCAGGGCTTTAAGAAACTCTTTGTTGTGTTTCGTCTAAACAGCAGTGGGGACTTCAGGAAAACCATAGCATTGAGCCCTAATGAGTGTTTAGCCGACGTTCCCTGTTTTTTATTCCTGGTACAGTATAGGGGTAATGGCAATACCCCAGTTCCACCTACCTCACAGTGGTAGCACTCCACATGGTAGTCCCTGTCCATGGACACCACTCGGACGGTTTCATCTGACCCCTGGGGGGGGGGCAAGAGAAAGGATCAAATCAATATCGCCGATCAACTTCCTGCCAGATTCACGTCGATTTCACAAGAGTTTTATCGCAGTTTCTCATCGGTTGGAGAGGAAGGCGTTTCCATGAGTCTAAAAAAATCAGTGCATCCTTCAGAAGCTTCTGGTGGTTGCGGCGGTTTTGTTGTCACATTCAAACCTCGAAAAAAACAACAATGCAAAGTTTGAGTGATGAGTTCTAGTGGGTGATTGACATACAGCAACAAGACAAATGGTCCCACCTCCTACCAGCAGATTTAATACAAACAGGACCACAAGTACAGCTTTCTATTCCGAGTGCAGAAGAATGGCAAGCTTTTAAGAAGCTTTTCCAAGAAGAGATAAAAGTAAGAAGATTTTATATTAAAAGCTTTGTTCCAGATTGAAGGTAGCCCTTGTGGTCATGTGTTCTAGGCTGTTGGCTGTAGGCTCGTTTATGTTCCCTAGTGTCAACTTCAGGTTTGGGTATTACCACCTGTAAGAGTGGTTAGAAGCACTAGTTCTTTAGTACTTTTTGTTTTCATCAAGTTATCAACCAATTGGAGACTCACCTCTGAGGGAAGGATGGGTTGGCTACAGGAAGCACATTTTGGGGCCAGGACTCTGGTAGGAGACATGAAGATAATAAAAAAGGAGTTAGGACAATGGTTGATTGCTCAGAATTATTGATTGATTCATACCCATTTGATTGTAGTTTGTATCCATTGATGAATTCAATGAATCGAAAACATAGAAGCCGATGCCAGTTTGTAGATTTGTAACATGTGATTTGATAATCCTCAAAAGACAGAATTCCAGAGAGCAGAACGGGCAATAGATCAAATAATCCTCAAAAGACAGAATTCCAGAGAGCAGAACGGGCAATAGATCAAGTATTTGCTTATACTGTACCTAATTAAGTCTCTACTGAGCTACTTTGTGTTAATAAAGTGGCAACAGACTGCCCTGTCTATTTATTCCAAATGGTTAAATGTGGAATACAGCTGCTGCCTTGCCTGTAGACAAAAACAACAACAACAACGACTGCATATGGAGGGGTATGACGACTGACACATTATGTAGATTATTGAGAGTTATGTAGAGTGTTATAAGAGATGAAGAGCGTATTATGTAGTGTAGTATTGAGAGTGATGAAGAGCGTATTATGTAGAGTGTAGCATTGAGAGTGATGTAGGGCGCTGAAGTGTAGTATGTAAGTGTCGTTAAGGAGCAGGTACGTGTGTTTGGCATCTGGTTCAAGGATGCCTACAGGTAGAATGCATACATTGGAAACACCTATTCCCTATGCACAAGGAATTATGTTTTACTAGGTGTTTGTCTTTTACTTTCCCTGGTTTATCTGTACTTTTCATGTAAAATGTGTCACATCTAATGTTATTTTTAAAGGAGGAGTTGAACAAACAGGTGGGATACTTAAAGGAGGAGTTAATCAAACCGGTGATATTCTTTAAAGGAGGAGTTAATCAAACCGGTGGTGGTCTTTAAAGGAGGAGTTAATCAAACCGGTGGTAGTCTTTGACGCAGTAGATCCGGCTCCCGGCGTCCACCGTGAAGGGGACCCCGTCCAGACTTTCGTTGCAGATGGCACAGCGGAAGCAGCCGGGGTGGTAGGACTTCCCCAGAGCCTGCAGGATCTAAATGAAAACGCCACAGAACATCAGATCCCCCCCCGTTCACTGTGAAACACATCTCATTTCAAAAAACACTCGCAGACGTCCCCCTCCCAGCCGCCGGTGGAAACGTCTCTCTTTATAGTGGCTATGGAGGAGGTGAAGGGTCTCCTATGGCTCCTCCTCTCTCTATAGTGGCTATGGAGGAGGTGGAGGGTCTCCTACGGGTCCTCCTCTCTTCATAGTGGCTATGGAGGAGGTGGAGGGTCTCCTACGGGTCCTCCTCTCTTTATAGTGGCTATGGAGGAGGTCGAGAGTCTCATATGGCTCCCCCTCTGCTGTGTAGGCCTACATGGAGAACATGCGTAGTCTTCTCGTCACCAAAATGACAGACCCGAATCCTGATGGAGCCAGGAAATTTATTCGGGGATCCGATTTGGATTCGAGAATTAAACCTGACGATCCGCTTCGTTTTTTGTCTGAGATACGTCACACCCTACCCATTGCATATCCAAGACGGGTAGGGTATTTTACGGGACCAACAAACCAAGAAATGATTATGGTACTAGAAATTCCGTTCTGCTGCTAAAAACGTCTATGACGTCAGATACACCATGTGGTAAGCTAATAAAAAGTGGATAGAAATAACAGTCCTAAAGAGACTAGGCGACGGTTTAGCTTTAAAAAGGCGATGGGTATTTTTCTTATACGAGTTGAACTGTAACAGTCCACCACAAATCGTACAATTCAACAGTCCTTTCGGCGCACCTTTCTTCCACTCTGACTCAACTCCCTGGCGCTGCTCACTGTTTTCGCCCTTATTTCGTGCTCTAGTAAATCTGATCATAACGGTTAGCCTAATTATCAAGCAAATTAGACAGCTCTTGTCGGGTCCACTGGGAACTACACACGATAAACAAACCCTAAGGTCCGGGTAGACCCTTCAGGCCTTTGACACACACTCACTATGAGCGAACTTAAGTGTATTTGTGTGAATTTAAGTGTTTATAAGTGAGTGTTTTATCAATTTATATTTAACTGTATCCCACAAAGATGTGAATCAAAGGATAGACGGACAGACATTCGGACAAAATTCAAGTCACTCTTTCTGCTAAAGCCTTATTCCAGATGTTCAACAGGAAGCCATGTGCAGTCACAGCTGCTCCACACACACACACACACACACACACACACACACACACACACACACACACACACACACACACACACACACACACACACACACACACACACACACACACACACACACACACACACACACACACACACACACACACACACACACACACAGGAATTTACCATATCCATGATCAAATGTCCACACGCGTTGCATTTGTCAGCAGACTGCTGGAAACCTGAGAACTGAGACAGACAAAGCACAAACATTCATGCACTGATATTGTCAGTGTAAAGACCTGTACACTAGAAAATGCCTCAACAGCAATCCAATAGGGTACTCCCTTGCATTGAACCCGCCCCGTATTAGATAAAGGGTTGTGATTGGCCCGACCCAGGGCCGGTCTGCTGGAAATCGGTCTGAACAGTGGGGGGGGGGGGGGGGGGGGGGGCAGTGACATCTGACAGAGCCAATAAAACATGAGCTCGCAGATTCGTCTGGTTCCCAGGAAACGCTAGTCCCTAGCTCAGACATAACCCACCTTGGGGAACTGCAAACAATCTGAAATTTACCAGAAGGGTTTTCAGACATTGCCATTATTTATTTTTTTTATCCTTCCTTTCTTAGTTCCCATAATGATGAAGCCAAATTACTATGGGCATCACATAGATAGAAGTCCCTGAAAATATCCTTTTCTTGAATTGTCATCAGCATCTCGCAAACCAGCAGCCTTGTGGACACCCTACTGGTTCAAACGGTGTGAAACCAGCCACAGCTGCCCTCTTAAGCAAGCAGGGCTAAAGCGGTACCCCTCTGGCTCCAGCCAGCTTCACAGTCTCACCCATGGGAGTCAGCTGATACGGTCTGCCACGGGATCACGGTGTCCTACACCTCCTACTTAACTCTGGTCACCGAGACGTCACACTTTTTATTTCATTGAGAAGTCTCTGCTATACACTCGGCGCTCAACGAAGAAGAGCATGAAGGTAGAGTAAAGAAAAGTAGAGGTGAAATCTGCAAGGCCATCGATTTAATCGTCAAACCATACTCATGCTAGCTTAAAGCTAGGGTATGCGATTTTGGGGAAAACAGCCGTTGAGATTCTGTCGCGTTCTCTCTGGTCCCTCCCTCCCACGCGCTACCTGCTGTAGCTCCTCCCTCCGCACGTCAGTGATGCGCGTTCATGTGAATTCAGTTACATTGATAGGAAGACGAAACACCATGTCCGATTCCGAGGTAATTAAACATTAGTGCTGATAACTGCATAAGAACATATATAGCATCAACATCTTACTCACAGACATAGGTAGATGGTAGAAAGGTAGCTGTATCAGCCAAGCAAGTTAGCAAACTAAGTGCAACTGTAATTTGTTAGCATAAGCTGCTAGGCTCGTGAACGCTCACGCAGGGACGCACGAACGTCGGTGCCAAGTTGACGGACAGTCCCACAGCCAATAAGAACGGAGAATCGGAGCCTCGCTCTGATTGGTCAAAGTGTACATGAGCGGTGGCAATTTTTTGGGGGGGCACACAGAGGCAGGGGAGAGCAAAGTGATGTGCAGATATTCTCAGAGCACTTCGCCTACATATAGCTGACTGGCTATTATGACATGTTTGCTAAATATTTCAGGAAAAAAATCGCCTACCCTAGCTTTAAACTACCACAATCATGAAACTAAAAAGGGACAGGTAGCAGATAGGACTATAAACACAGATTGAGACCATAGTTGTCCCTTGTCGATCCATCCTGAGGAGCAGACACTATACTGTATCGGATCGCCGCGTGGAGAGCGCGCACTGGATGAAGGCGTCGGAAGACGAAGCAACGTCTACGAGGTCGGCTTCAACTCCAGGTCTGTGGTGTGGGAGGGTGCCGGCAGCCACTCACCAGGAAGTCCTCTTCACAGAACACCTTCCCCCCTACGAAGTAGAAGGCCTTCCCGCGCAGCCTGCGACCTGAAGAGGAAGAGCAAACAAAGCGATACGTCAACACACAACATGCAACCACGCACTTCATCTGTCAGAGGAGGCTAATGAACCGCCTACCTCACCATGTCATTGTAAATGGTTTTAACACGTCTAAAAGCAATTTGCTCTATCAAATCTATTTTGGCGAGACCCTTGTGGAAAAGTAATTGGCCCGTGCACACTCTCCGTCTCGTCTGAGGAATAAACACTTCAGATGAAATCCCAGCCGTCCCGAGTAGACGCACCAAAACACACACACACACACACACACACACACACACACACACACACACACACACACACACCACACACACACACACACACACACACACACACACACACACACACACACACACACACACACACACACACCACACATCCACAGCAACGACTGGCTCTGCACATCTGGATGTGGTGGAGCCAGGAACACCAGCCTGGTTGGATCCCGTTACCGGACATAGCTATTCATTAACGCCCGTCTGATCACATGGCCAGGCGCTGGCCGGGGCTCAGTGGAGATGCTGCTGCCATTTTGCTTCTATTGTGGCCGCAGGAACCTTTCCTTTCTGGAGGCTAGAATGGGTAATGTGTGGGTTTGCTTTGTGTAAACATCAACTTTTGGACGCACACACACACACACACACACACACCTCTGTCCATGGCCCACAGGAAGAGGGGACATTCCACACATTTTCTGGGGGGAGGGGGGGTTTAACCACGGTACATTGAATCCACCTTTATCTCTATAATGACTTCAGAGTCTGCGCGCACACACACACACACACACACACACACACACACACACACACACACACACACACACACACACACACACACACACACACACACACACACACACACACACACACACACACACACACACACACACACACACACACACCATTTACCGTATTCTGAATGTTTTCAATTATATTAAATTATATTTAATACTTACCCGGTAATCCAATGACATGATTCAAAATTGCTTTACACAACGAATCACGGGTAATTTGTTATTCTCATGGAGAACAAAAACGACACGAAAGCCATAAAGTTTCAATTCATGTGGCGGTAGGGGTCAACAACAGCTGAACACTACGGGCGTCGAAACCTCTTGAAGCCACCGGCTCATGTTTCATCCATTAAAGTGTCGTCACATGACGTTCCCCCGGACGTTCCCGTCTTTCAGACCGGATACGTTCCCGGTGTCTTTCAGAGGACAATATGGCCTCCACGTGTGAAGAATGACCTCTGGAGGCGATAGTGGATTGGATGAAGGCGAGATGTCAAACTGGCCTGGTGGATAATGACTGTAGGGGCGGAGAGAGAGAGAGAGAGAGAGAGAGAGAGAGAGAGAGAGAGAGAGAGAGAGAGAGAGAGAGAGAGAGAGAGAGAGAGAGAGAGAGAGAGAGAGAGAGAGAGAGAGAGAGAGAGAGAGAGAGAGAGAGAGAGAGAGAGAGAGAGAGAGAGAGAGAGAGAGAGAGAGAGAGAGAGAGAGAGAGATCTTCCTCACATTCCAGTTTCTTTTTCAAAGTGACTCATAAAGTAATGGCGGTGACGGTGAGTCGTTAGGGGAGATAGGGGCTTAATTAAAGTCAGACGCCGGCGCTGCAGGAATGGCAGCTCTTCCTCCTTTGTTAAAGCCTGACGGGCTATTTCTGGCAATTTAAAGACATTCACATCCTTTACACGCGTCTCTGTATTTTCATAAGAAAGATCATTTTGTGCAATAGCCCCAGGTAAAGGACCACTTATAATAGACGCATACTTTGGAATCTCGTTTTCTTTAACTGTTCTGTATAAGTCTAGTGTGCACCGTTAACATGAAAAGATAACAAAGTGAAGGATTACTTATCATTTGGGGCTGTTGGAGTTGAGGTCTCATATCGGTTGTTTAAATGGCCTCTTATGTGGTACTATTGGTAGGTCTCATATCTGTTAATGGTGGCTGAAGAGACTTTAACCACGGCACGGCGCTTGTGGTAATAGTCCCTCGACGGGACACAACGTCAACGGCGGGACCACAATAAACCGTGTGCGGTCGCTCCTCCTTTTGAAGGGACTGAAAAATCCAAAAAAGGTTAGAGCTCTGTCTGTCTAATAGGCTTGGATTGACCTTTCAAAAAATAAAATAATTGCCACGAGGCAAAACTTTGGACGCAAAACTTGGGACGACTAGACTCTGGACTTTAGAATAGTATACCGCGACCTGTTGGCATAAGCGACGATTCACAAGAATCTTCTTACAGCGCTATCCCCGTCGCGTTGCCACTGCTGATCGTATCGGAGGTCTAGGGGTGAGTGACTCTACCACACTGGTCCTCCCCCCAACTCCAAAAGGGGGTGGGGGGGCGGGATTGTGGACAACGGAGGGTCTGTCTCTACCGACCTGGCCAACCCCCCCCCCACCCACGGCTGCCTGTTTGTGAATCCCTGCTGGAAGCAACTACTGTGTAGTACCTCCGACGGCCTCGAGGTGGCATGGTGGTCGGACGGGGTTGGCAAACGGACATTTACTCTTCGTTCGGCCGTGGCTATTTCAACTCCATGTTATTCATCATCCCGATTGACAGTTTTAACGGTCATGCTTGTGCCAAGTCTGTGTTCTCAACTGGCTGCTGAGGTCAACGATAAACCCCCCCCCCCCCCCCCCCCACCACCACCTTGACGGCTGAACTTCACTTTTACACGGAGTGACCTCCAGCTGGGGAGGGCGAGAGGAGGGGCGTTTGTGGTTGTCGTGACGAGGGCAGTGTTGGCCAAGCGCACGGTTCTAACGCTGTTCACCGTCGTGTTGCGCAACAACCAGCGAGAAGGTGGCATCGGGGCGGGTGGGTATTTAAAGCATCGGTGAGACATTCAGCTAACAACGCGGAAACGCCGCCGGGCGTGTGAGAGAGAGTGAGCGGGGTCTGCGTGGCGGACGGAGGTGTGAGTGGGTGCCAGCAAACGTGCATTTTTGTATGTCTTTGTTTGTAGATGCGTTTTGCCTTTATGTGTGCGCCTCTGTGTGTTTGTAAGCGAAATTGTGTGTGTGTGTGTGTGTGTGTGTGTGTGTGTGTGTGTGTGTGTGTGTGTGTGTGTGTGTGTGTGTGTGTGTGTGTGTGTGTGTGTGTGTGTGTGTGTGTGTGTGTGTGTGTGTGTGTGTGTGTGTGTGTGTGTGTGTACGCGGTGCACCTATGTATGTGTGTGCGCGTGTGAATACCTCGTCTGTCTGGCCCCTGGCTCCGTGGGGGGCAGCTGACATAACAACCCCCCCCCCCCTGTGTGCTCCTGGAGCCTCATATCTGGGGGCCCGACATTCCACCCCAAGATGGGCTCCTCTTGGGGTTCAGCCAGCGTGCCCTTGGCCCCCCGCCCCCCCCCTCCAGTGGAAGATATGAGAGTTATGCACTTCTGTACACGGCCCCCCGCGTCAGACACACCAGCTCATCATAATCCCCCCCCCCACCTCTTTATTTAAACTGCCCTTGATGGAAGTATGGAACGAAACACCACACCACACACACACACACACACACACACACACACACACACACACACACACACACACACACACACACACACACACACACACACACACACACACACACACACACACACACACACACACACACACACACGCACACACACACACACACACACACAGATCTGATAAGGGGCCGCCGAGTACATTCAGGATAACGAGCTTTAATGGACGTCGTTGCGGAGATCCTAACGAGCACACGGGGGCAAGTGAGGATTTAGCTGATAGAAAAAAAAAATAAAATCTGCCAGCAAAATATTAAAAAGGTCAACGAGTAAAAAAGAAATAAAAAAAGAAGGTGAACTGGGATTTTAAATGAGGATTCGAAACGCGGTTCGGGTTATGAATGAGTCCAGGGACCCCGACTGACCCTCCTCCGTGCTCCCTGAACACACGCCGTCCCCCCCTCTCCCTACCTGGCGTCCATGCTCTGGGGTTGGCCGCAGGCGTGACTGACACACCCAGAGACCAAACACTACACCTCGGCTCCACGAGCCAGAGCGCGCAGAGCGTGTGTGTGTGTGTGTGTGTGTGTTGAGCTCAGGGCGCGACGGATCTCCGTTCAAGTGAAGAAGAGGGGCTCCAGCTAAAGCCACCCATCTGGGGGGGGGGGGCGCTTGTTGGAAGAGAAGGAGGCCAGAGACGTGGGGTGGGGTTAACTGGGAGTGCTCTGTCAACAGAGGGATACACCCTATAGACACAGAGTGTGTGTGTGTGTGTGTGTGTGTGTGTGTGTGTGTGTGTGTGTGTGTGTGTGTGTGTGTGTGTGTGTGTGTGTGTGTGTGTGTGTGTGTGTGTGTGTGTGTGTGTGTGTGTGTGTGTGTGTGTGTGTGTGTGTCTTACTGCAGGCACTGCAGCAGAAGCAGCGGTCATGGTAGAGGTTCCCCATGGCCTGGCAGGCCTGGCTGGCGCCGTGCACGGCCTGGTTACACTTCACACACACCCCTGGAACACAACAAACGCACACAACAAACGTTTAGTCACAAGGAACCACCTTCCCCTCGCTAACACAGCATAAACCACTAAACTGGTAACACACAAAAGACGTAGAAAAAAAGATGTATGGAAACCGATTTTAAATCTCAAAAGCAAACGCGTGAAACACGCATAGGAACACGCATGTCCACATTCATGCATGTTCATGTTCATGCATGTTCCTGTATGTTCCCATTCAGGGCTGAAACAGAAAAGTTTATTGTGCAATACAGAATAGCAATGTGTGAAAACTGTCCAACCTCAGTCCTCTTTTTCTTATATTTTCTAACTTTTTTCATCATCCATCTATAAATACTAAAGCATCTGGGATGCTGAGTCACACTTTGGCACCCCCCAGGAGGCCTGATGGGTCAGTCCAACGGGATGGGAGGCGCGCAGGAGCACTGAGACTAGGACATCAAACAGAATTAAAACAATGAAAAAGGTCTGCAGAAAATATCCTTTCAAAGCCAGGAAGCTGGACAGCACTCTGCTTCACTCATCAGAGAGCACTGTTTGACTTGGCACACAACACACACACACACACACACACACACACACACACACACACACACACACACACACACACACACACACACAGGCTAACGGTCAATAGCATCAGGGTTAAGCTTCAATACCTGGCCACACACACCACACACACACACACACACACACACACACACACCCACACACACACACACACACACACACACACACACACACACACACACACACACACACACACACACACACACACACACACACACACACACACACACACACACACACAATGAAAGAGGAAGAACAGACAGATGGAAAGAAGCAGGGACAGTGAGCCACGTGACGCGTTCAGATAGATTCCAGATGTCTTTTCCGCCTCCTTTTTATTTCCGTCTTAAAATGTCTGTCCTTTAACAGGTGATTACAGGTGTCATCAAATAATGAAAGACATCTTAAATTAGATTGGCTGCAATGGTGTTATTATTATGGGACAGTAAAAGATTACAGGATGTACCTGTGTGCTGTGCATACTGTGACTGCTATTATTTGATATTCTTAATATTATTATGTAACCCCGGGGCGATGGCATATCAAGGGAGTACGTTAGTCCCAACCTCCCAAGACCCATCAAGAACAGTGCGTGTCTAAGCGCGCGCTTGCAGGCCTGTGTGCGCGTGTGTGTGTGTGTGTGTGTGTGTGTGTGTGTGTGTGTGTGTGTGTGTGTGTGTGTGTGTGTGTGTGTGTGTGTGTGTGTGTGTGTGTGTGTGTGTGTGTGTGTGTGTGTGTGTGTGTGTGTGTGTGTGTGTGTGTTCTCTACTAGAACAACCCCCTAGTGCCGGAGAGGAGAAACAGAGGTCCGCTCTTCAGCCTCCCAGTAAAGACAGCCCGGGCCCACCGGCTGACAAAGGGGTCTCTGTTGAGCCCGGACTCCCGGACTCCCCACGGCCGGCCCCATCACGCGCCCCCCCCCCCTCCTCCACAAACAGTCACACATTAAGACCCACCACTACAGGATCTGCTCCTCATGTCTGACCGAGTTATATAACGGCACACACACGCACAGAGACAGAAACACTCACACACACACACACACACACACACACACACCACACGGGGGGAGAAAGCAAGAGCGAGACTGAGGGGTAAGCAGAGAGAAAGACACAGACACACACACACACACATCCTCTCTCCGGACTTAAGGAGGCATCGCTGCGAGTCCAATAATAGGCAACTTCAACATAACTAATGCAGTTGTTGCGCAAAAGTCGTTCATGTTCAAAAAGGAACATCTGATTGTTTTCATTTAGCGATGGGTGGAATATAAAATACCCCAGAATGCATTTCCCTTGGAATCTAATGTGAACCATATTAAAACAAAAAGGAATGAACCTTTTCATTTCCTTTTTATCTTAGATGAAAAGATACTTCAAATTGCATATTCCTCTGAAGGATGAATACCCCATACCTTCACCTTATTTTGCCCCATCTTTGGTAGACGAGCAACTGGGCTGCTAATGTCGCAAGAAGGCTGCTAACGTTGCAACTGGGCAGCTAACCGAACAACTAACAACTGAACGTATAAATGGGATTGCTCTAGCAGCAACTGGGCATCCAAAGAAGCAACAAGACTGTTAATAATGTTCTGTTCTAGAACTGTTCGGCTAAACCTAACGTGGGCAACCGCCCAATATTCCAAAACACTGATTATTTACAGAACTGCTCGCTGCTCGCTGCAACACTTTATGGGACAGGGGGAGCAGAGTTTGTGAAGGGGGAATCAGAACCCCACCCCAACATGCCACTTCACCTGCGGTCAAAACTCCCTTGCTGCTTTCTCTCTCTCCCCCTCTCTCTCCCCCTCTCCCTCCCATATCCACAACCAAGTCGGATCACAGACTGAAAGCTTAACCCTGCTTATACTGCTACACTCCGGAGGAAGTACTCACCCTTCTTATTGCACCCATAGTGGAGCAAGTTTTATGTCGACCACATGCATGACCAAAAAAGAAAAAAAAGTTTCAGACAAAGCACATTTTTGGGTTTATTTTTTTAAATCATCGGCCGTCTCCGATGCGTCGGCTTATTGGCAAATGTTTATTCTGTAGCCAAGGAGTTGAAGTGCGCACACACACACACACGACACACACACACACACACACACACACACACACACACACACACACACAACAGAGACACACACACACACACACACACACACACACACACACACACAAGGCAGAGATCCTGGGAAGAGTAAGGATCAGGTCTCCAACCCACAGGCAGATGGGCTCCACTGACCTCCTATACGAAGACAAAACTTTACTGCAACCAGCGAGCATGTGAACGAGAAAATCTGCAAAAATATGGGGAGATTTTGCTATCCCCCCCCCCCCCTCACATTTCTCATAAATCAGCCTCCGCCATAAATACTTCATCCACTTGGTCTCCAGTAACAGCAGACCAGGACCCCCCACCCCTCACCCCTAAACTCTCCTCCAGACGTTTGTCTAGTCATCCAGTCAACACCTCTCTGATCATATTACCCTCCCCATCCTCTATTTTCATCAGCCAACGACCCAGTCGCTGGTTTCCTCAAATTCCTCGCTCCCCCTTTTTCCTCAGACATTCCTCAGTGTTCCCTCCGTGCTGTCACTTTGGCACCGACTGCACTCATTTTCCCAGAAGTCCCAGTTGCAGTGTGTTTGGGATGCTAATGGCTCCCAGTTCCAGCGCACAGCCGAGCCGAACAGATCCTGGCAGGACCTCAAGATCCGGATAGAACCGTATAAGACCGGCATCAAGTAAGAGGTTAAGAATGTGTGCTTTTATAACGCTTAAAAAAAGTGTGTAAGCTGCCCCATGTCACCAGCGAAAAAGGCATTCCAAAAAAGGTTGACAATAAAGAACACATCGTATTATATCTGGATTGTTTTAAGTATAATGTATACCGCTTGGTCTTGGCATTCAAATAAAAGGTGTCACTCTTTTCTTTGGATCTAAATACTCGGGCTTAAATATAAGGAGCAGATATAAGCAATTATAATCAGCATGCAGTGCAATTGCGCCTCTTTTCCCACATTGTAATTATGATGTCTGTGTTTAGAAGACGCATGACTCAAACGATGATGAGTCCCTCTCTCTCTCTCTCTCTCGGGAACTTCCAAAGACTAGTGAGCGGCAGGGATATTATACGTTATTCCTCCATCTGCGAGGGACTCCCTGGATGAGAGCCCTGCTCATTTTCTCTCCGCTTCTCTGGCACAGAGGTGGGCGGTAATGGAATCGAAGTTCTGCTATATCTTAATAAAAGAACGCATTGTTAAATGAAAGTGGTTTCTTTTAAAGCCGCAGGCGAAAGTTCTGCTCCTTTAACCGGGGTTGACTTGAGCCTTTGATAATAGTTGTGCGAGCGTCCATTTCTGCCGTTGTGTTGTACAGCACAGGAGCGTTAGTGATTCATTAAAAGGATTTTGTATTTTAGTGCTACTGGCCACTGTCGCTTTCCCATAAACCTGCCAGCATGTAAGTGTGAATAGGTGGACTTGAGCCTGCTTGTGGCACACCATACCCCTCTTAAAAGTCAATGAAGGACTCAGGGGGTGTCTTGAATTACAACTGTGACATTCCAACAGGAAATTCCTTCCCTAGGACACAGGGGACGCCGTTATGGGCTGCCCGGCCAGCAAACAAGACCCCCCCCCCCTTCCCCACCCTAACCCATCCAAAACAGGGCCTCCAGTAACTCAACTCACGTTTACATCAATAAAGAAAATCAACGGACCCCCTAAGCTCACGGATCAAAGTCCCCGAAACCCCCGGCACTGCAGAGGTTCTCCACCGACTAATCCAGAACATATGCACCTCCTGGGAACCAGAGTAGGCCTTATCAAGTGATGCTTGGACGCGTGAGGACAAAAGGCGACCTTAAATCATAGACCCCTGTGCCTTGCAGCCGGGTGACACGCGGAAGAGACGCCGCCAGACGCACGAAGAGTGAGAACATGGCGCTCTCTCTCTCTCTCTCTCTCTCTCTCTCTCTCTCTCTCTCTCTCTCTCTCTCTCTCTCTCTCTCTCTCATCCAATTTGGGCTTGCGCTGCTCTCTCGGACGATGTTGGTCAAGTCTCAAACAATCTGCTAGCCGGGGGAAGTGACATACACAAATGGAAAAGAAGCCCCAAAAACAAAAAGAGCCCAAGAGATTAGAAATTTCAAAAAGGGGGGGGGGGGGGGGGGGGTCACTTCAACCTAACTCAGGAGAAACTAAATAAAAAGGTGTGTCGAACCAATGGTTGTGTTAGCCGTGTGTCTGTCGGGCTGGGTATGGCTTTCTCCAGTTCTCCTGGAAATGGAGAAATGCGCAGGCACAGGTCTGTCTTCGTGGTGATGAGGTCATTTGGCTCCCAGACCCAGGATCGAAAGAACGCCACGGGAATGTCATCCAAGGATGAAGAGAATGACATCTGTGGAGGGAATAAGAAGTCCAGAGCCCACGGGATATGTCTGTGCGCAGGTGTCTGCGCAAAAGAATGCTTCTCCAGGAAGTTTGAAACATTTGTATGCTGAGGGTCTCTGAGATTTTCCAGCAGTGCGTTAGCACAACATTATGCGGTTTCCACTTATAGTTACAAGTTATCCTGAGATTGCGTATGAGCTTAGAGTCCACACTGTGATCACTCTCATAACTGACCAAACATGGTTCTGCGGACGCCCACAATATCCTGGATTTTTCAATGAACTGATTGCTTACTCTGAATCATGAGCAAATGTTTCCTGAAGTTATTATATAAAAGGGAACGTTAAAAATAAAATAGTGGTTAAAGGTTGATGGTGGCGATAGCATTTGCACACAGGTCGCCGATCTAAAATGCATTTTAATGTTGGCCTGTTTGACTGCAGTATACGGGAAACTAAATCAGCGCTGAGTCAGGCATACTGCATTACAAACCCCGGGCACCTCCGTCATTCTCATTGACTGTCAAAAAAAAAGCCTTACACATCCTACTTTCAATTCATGGTGTAACCCTATCACACTGACTTCCAACACTGCGTTCGCAGTGTCTAGGGTTCGTAGATACCTACTATGCCCTCACACCAACCACTAACTATTTCAGAATTTAAAGTCGTATGCCATAGAACCTCAAATCTAAGTGAATAAGGTTTTTACCTTACTTCAAAATTCTTTTGTTTCATCCAAACTTGTTGCTGAAGGCAGGCTCTATAAGTACGTCATTATGGCTATTAGAAGCGAAACACAAACTGAAACTAAACTGTAAACTGTAAAATAAAATAAATGTCTGTAAAGGTTTGATATCAAAACCATGTAGGCTGGCAGCTTGTAGAAATCCACTTATTAAAATCCCCCCCTTCTGAAAGCTTCATCAAGCGCCGCAATTAGTTAACGTCGGTAGAATATCTTCGTAGCAGAAGAGGACGCAAGCGGTAACTCTGACACTTCTGGATCACAAGTCGGTATGCTAAGGCATAGTAGGCAGTGACGGACGCAGGGGCGAAAAAAAAACAAAGAAGGGCACATTCTGCACAACATGGGCCCCAACCAGGGTGCAAAAAGCTCTAGAAGGCACTTTTTCTCAACCATGGAGGCACTGTAACGGCAGTAAGAGGGCACTCATTGAGGCACGTTATCAAATGTTCTTGTTCTAGAGGGCTCATCGTCGTAATGTATTGTATGAAGGGGCACCAGAGGGCACCCAATCATTTTATTCACATGTAAAGGGCAGCCAATACGGCACTTTCTCTCGTATTCGTACTTTTTCAAACGTGGTGGACCCCCTCTGAGTCCGCCACTGATAATAGGGGGGGTCCCAGATTACCTCCTACCTAACACAGACACTCAGACTGCATCTCACACTTGGAAGAATCTTGTGAAACAAGAAAATATACAGACACATGTTTAAGAGAGATTTAAAGCAGAAGGACATAACACAGAAAGTCCCTCTTTTGAAATTATGTAAAATTAATTCGCATTCTATTGGATGGGTTATTGGAGGGGGGGGGGGGGGGGGGGGGGAGTGTGAGCGAAGAACGTGATAATATGTGTGCAAGTTTCTGTTCCTGCCAAATATTTTAAACTCTAAAACGGGAGCCTGGATCTACTTCATCAAAGAGCGCGTAAAGCACCTGCCTCCGCATCGCAATGTAAGGTTTTATGGAATGCATGCACACGAAGCTCAGGGGTCCGCTATCAAGTACGACCATCAGGGACACAGACGCACACACAACAAACAATGACAATCGGAGCCCCGCACCGCAACCTAATCTGAGAGCTTTGTGTGTGTGTGTGTGTGTGTGTGTGTGTGTGTGTGTGTGTGTGTGTGTGTGTGTGTGTGTGTGTGTGTGTGTGTGTGTGTGTGTGTGTGTGTGTGTGTGTGTGTGTGTGTGTGTGTGTGTGTGTGTGTGTGTGTGTGTGCGACAGGAATGTCGGAACAAAAGACACTGTATGGAAATACCGTTCAAAACCGCAGTACAAAGTTCAAAAGGCTTTACGCTTGCTAAACGTTATCACTTTGTATCCTGCACTGCCACAGCCTCCTGAGAGGTCGGGAAGGAGGCCGTTCCTGGATGTGGAGAGAGAGAGGGTTAAGGTTCTTACCAAAGTAGTCCGTCTTTGGCTTGGCCTCCATCTCCTTCCCCAGGTGTTGCGCGAGGGCGTCTGCCTTGGACTCGGGGGCAGAAGGCCCCACGTCGGGCGCCAGGGCAGCGACCGCCTGGCCGGGCAGAGCAGCAGCAGCAGCAGCAGCAGCAGCAGCAGCAGCCTCTTCCCCGGGGGGGCCGCGGCCTTGGACATCAGCCAGGGGCACCTGTCCCAGGGGGGACCCTCGGGACAGGGGGGACCCTCGGGACTCCCCCTCCCCCTGGTGTTTGGGGGCCATTCCTGGGGTCGGGGTCACGTGGGCTTTGAGCTGTGGGGATCCAGACCGGGGTCCGAGCAGGGTACCCACAGCCATCCCAGCAGCCAAGCCGTGGTTCTGAGTGGGGGGGCCGTTGTGATAGGAGTTCCCCTGGCTTGCGGAGGGCCTGAGGGTGGACGGGGGTGAAGGGAAGTAGGCCGAGGGTGGTGTTACAGGCAGGGGCTGGGCGGAGGGCTGCTGAAGCTGGAAGTTAGCTCCACCTGTGAAGGCACAGAGTGGCAAGCCAGGGATGAGGTCTGGTTTGCCCGAGCTGGGAGGTTCTCCGATCCGTAAGGTGGAGTTGGGACTTTGCCTCTCTGGCGGGGGTGGGGCCTTCGCAGTCCCCGGGATGCTGGGATATAGATGGCTGTGAGGGGAGTGGGACGGAGACTTGTGTTGTTGTTGTTGCTGATGATACGGACTGCTCTCAGAGACTGAACCAGGAGGTGATGGGAATGACTGGCTCCCACTTAAACTTCCCCAAGCACCCGATGGGCTGACTGGGTGCCCAAGCGTGGGCGTGCTGTTGGGCGCGTTTCCTGAATTGGACGGAGCTGCGGTGTGGTGTTGGTAATGGGGCTCAAAACGCTCCTTATTATCGTAATTGTTTCCGTAGCCATGTGCCCTGCCCTGTGAAACTTCTGGCTGGAGGACTGGATGCGGTTTCTGCCCGTCATGTTGTCCGTACTGATTCCCGCCTACGGGCGCTACAGGGCCGGAGAGCATGGGGGGTTTGGCCGCGGCTTCGGACGCCTGTCTGGCGCTATTGATGGGCGGCCTGTCTTTGGTGTAATACGCGCTACCGTGACCCCCGTTCATCCGTATCGCCAGGGTGTTTTTTGCCTGCTCCTCTTGTTGCTTCTGCATGTGGATCTTTGTCATCTTCGAGGCAAACACTTTCCTGGTTTCTTCGAAATCGGGATTATTCCCCGCATCTCTCCTCGTCCGGAACAACCCGTCTCTAGACGCTTCATACATGTTCAGATCCTCTATAAACTTACTTGCCTCCAAACCCAAATCCTCGTATTTATCCATTTTTGAAAAGTTGTTCACCGTTTGGCGTTTTGACCAAGTAGAAGAATGAAGAAAAGCCTGGTAGGATCACAGACTAGAGACTAGTAGTACCAGCATCAGAAAGTTACACCGCGTCTCGTCTTGAGGTCCCGACGCGGAGCAGTGTCCAGGGGGCACTGGGTGTACCAAGGGGTCTTTGGTCAAAAGTTGTTACTCCTCTTCTTAGCCGAACTCGACTTTTCGTCGCATATAACCAACACGTTCTTCGTTACTCAGTTTAAGTGGTTCCAAACTGTGATGCGGTTGCGCTGTCTGGCTATAACGAAAAGATCCAACGAACCCTCTTAAAACTTAAATCATGGCGCTGGGCGCGGAACCCCTTCATTGAGAACTTTCTCCTTGGGCAACTTTATCACAAAAACAGTTGGTTACTTACAATGTCGCGCTTATACATCCGTGCGAAGAAGGCTGCTCTTGCTGTCAACACGTCTTGCTGGACACAGTGGCGTTGGTAAGACTCAGTCAGGAGTGGACCCCGGCGTGGCCAGTGGACCGTGGGACCTGGGCGCAGTCAGCTTTTAAAGGCGCAGAGCGCATATCTAGACTACCGTAATGACACATCTTCCTCTACTCATATCTACTCTACCGTAATCGACCCATATACCTAAGCGCATATATTCGCTACCGTAATGACAAATCTTCCTCAGCTCATATCTACTCTACCGTAATGACACGTCTTCCTCAGCTCATATCTTGTCTACCGTAATGACAGACCTACCTAAGACCACACCTACTTTACCTTAATGACACATCTGCCTCAGCTCATATCTAGTCTGTGCTGTCTCTCTCTCTTTTTTAAAAAAAATGTATTTATTTGATTAGGACATTGCACATTAATCAACATGTCAGCCAGAGCATCAATATAAATATGCCGGAGTTAGATAGTTTCTAATTTACATCCGTTGTCCTAAGGCAAGTCAAAAACATAAAAATAACATACCAGTATACAAAATAGATAAAAAACACATTTACACACAAAATATTTACTGTACCGTAATGATACATCCCCACACCCGCTGGCTGTCACAGAGGAGAGATGCTATCCATCAAAGACCAGGGGAGGATTAGGGGGCCATTGGTACAATAGCCAGATAGTGAATTGGATCAGCACATCGGGGTTGGCACCCTACTCTTGCTATGTCAGAACCTTTTGAGAAGAGTTCAGGTTGATTTGTCGGGAAAAACTTCTCACGGTATTGAGCATGTCAACAGGCAGGCGCTTCTGTACAAATAAGGCATTGCCCGGAATTCAAAAAAGAATGTACTTTACGTAGGAAAAGTAAATGGCTCCTATTGTGATTCATTGTATTCCCTCTAGATTGAGGTCAACACCTGAGCAGACTCAGCAAAGCCAACCCACTCACATGCGTGCAGAGAGCGTGGCCTTACACATGGAACAATTAAAGGAACGATGGACCACCTCCAACACAATGAGCTCACGGAAAACTGCTTCCAAGCGTGACCAAATAAAACTCGAAAACGGTTCCAGCCCCAGGGGTCTGGATTGTCACTGCCACTGGTACACAAATATGCACCCTTGTTTACTTCAGCCTCTAATTTTCACAAAAAAAGGAATATGGATGGGTGCTTATGTGTGTGTGTATGTGTTTGTGGGTGTGTAAAGGGAAGCTCGAAACGTAGCAAAAGGAAATCTCATGATACATTTTGTCAAGGAAACTCACACTTTACTGTTGCCAATTGAATACTTCGGTCTCCATAGAAACTGCTGAGTGTGACGTAAGTGTTATGTGAATTCAGTTGCCATCGGTAACCAACTTTTATTAATCACATGTCAGAAATTTACTCAACCACATTTTCACTGGTAAGGCTTTTTTCTTTATTATCAACATGCCATCTAAAACTAAGTCTTATTGATCAAGACGTCAGCGTGGATATAAAGTTGACTAGTTTTAAGATGAGGCCTAGTTTGCGCTCTAATTTTATTTCATGGGCTATTTTCACAACAGAATAGACTAAAATGGTCAGATGATTTCATCAAGACATTTGGTAATAATTGAGAAATCATTAGAGAAATATTAAATAATTATTTCTTCAAATATTTTCCGGAATCACTTCTCTTTAAAAGCCAATAAGGGAAACTAACTGGTGATCAGCTTGTATAACCGGTGAATCATTTTCTGACATTAAAAAATATTTGTAATGAATGACAATTGTATTATGAGTCAAGAAAACGTAAGGTAAAAAATGACTGTCATGTTGTAGGCCTACGCCTAGAGGATCTGTCCATATTTGTTATGTTTGAAGGCTTGAAGACATTCAGGATGGAGCAATATTCTTCTACGGGGAAAGAGGCAGCAGGTAAAAGTGGACTAAGCAAAGGCATTGGGCCAAACATCCCCTCATTCCTGGGTTCTCTTCCTGTTGTTCTGCTTCTCCTGTCGGCCACTTCCTGTCCCCGGACCGTCAGACCAGAGAAATGTGGAGAAAAGGTTATGAGAGCAACCATGGGTCAGGCCTCTTGCATTATTGTCTATGGGTGAAACAATGTTGGATCAAAATAAAAAAATAATTATATATACATATAAATTGATATATATTAATAAAAAATACATAACATTTGGTTTGAAATCGATATATTCATACATGTGTACAAATGTATCCGTATGAACTATATCTATATAATAACTATTAAGTGGCTGAGAGAGCACTAAATAGCAACGTTATGCTGTACAGTTCCGAATTATTCGTCAGTGCCATCATCAATGGGACTGTGATTCCCACAACAATGAACTCTTACTTGCAAAATGTATGACCCATTATGTCCCTCCAACAGGGGGCGATGTACAGTGGGCGCGCAACACGTTCAAAGACGTTCTGTGGTCAGAGCAGGTCAGAGGGAGTCCTTTGATGAAGGTGTGTGTTTTGGACTTCAGAGGGATATCGGTTACGTAGTTACATGGGTTTAGAGGCAGTGGCGGACTCAGTGTTTGAAGGGTAGGGGCGAAAAAATCAAAAAGGGCGCATTCTTGCTCTAGAGGGCACATCGTCATAATTTATTGTATGAAGGGGCCCCCATTCATTTTTTCCCCACATGTTAAGGGCACTTTCTCTCGTAGTCACCACTCTAGAAGGCACTTTTCTCAACACATGGAGGCACAGTAAGGGCATTAAGAGGGCCCTCATTGAGGCACGTTATCGAATTTTCTTATCTAGAGGGCTCATCGTCATCATTTATTGTATGAATGGGCACCAGAGGGCACCCAATCACTTTTTTCACATGTAAAGGACAGCCAATAAGACACTTTCTCTCGTATTCGCCACCCTTGAGGGCACTTTTTCAACCATGGAGGCACGAGGCCCCCCCCGAGTCCGCCACTGTTTAGAGGTAAGAGACGAGAGATAGAGACTTCAGAGTGATATCCGTTACATAGTTATGGGTTTAGAGGGGAGAGTTGAGGGGTATGGCGGAACTTCCATCAGAGGGAAATCTTTTGCCACTCCATGTTTTGGATAATTCGTCAAATTCTTTCTTGAAACGACTGCATATGTTTTCTGCTCGTCAATTTTGATGTTCCTGTCATGTGCTTCTGTGGCCGGGCGGACAGACCTGTGGCTAAGTGTGTAAGGCTCTCAGCTCCACGGCTGAGACCGTCGATACGAGGCTAAGCTAAGCCCACAAACAGATGGACAGGCAGACAGACGGATAGACACGCAGCCAGACTGAAAGTCTGTGAGACGGCTGGACAGACTGAGACCCAGACTGACAAACAGAAAGGGTGTGAGGCAGTGTGTGTGATCCCCTGAGATATAACAACTGGAAGAGAAAGTGAACCGACTGCTAGCCAAAGGAAGTACAGCCATGACACACAGATGATACAAAAAAACTGTACTTTATGTTATTTACACTCCCTTTAAGATATATGTACAAAAAGAGTTATTCATCCATCACAATAAAAACTGTCTCTGGAGTGTCTGTCTGACGGAAGGAGGGCCAGACAGACAGACAGACAGACAGACAGACAGGCCGACAGGCAGTCAGAGAGGAGTCTCCGACGCTTCGCCCCGCATCACTCGTCCACCAGGAAGTTGATGAGCGTTGTCCTGGGCGACAGGATGACCCTCTGGATGCGGCGATCTGCGAGGTGCTCTCGTCCCAGCGGGCTGTCTAGAACCAGCTGCTGCACACGCTCGGCATCCTGGGAAACCTGCAGCGGAACCGTCACCGTCCCGCACGATTTGTTGTTGATCTGGAGTCAACGTGAGGGAAAAAAAAAGGGTCCAACCGTTTGCGTCGTTGAGTCAGCTGGGAACAGCATTTAACATCTCTGACTCCCACTTCTTTCAGTGTCTGTAAATTAGGCTTCATACACACCAGCTTTATGAAATGCCTCGGTGAGATGATTATAATCAAA
>OLKM01000086.1:56080-66080 GCA_900291075.1 Melanogrammus aeglefinus
CAGACAGAGAGAGAGAGAGGGTAAAGAGAGAGAGAGCAAAGGGGAGAGTCAGACAAAGACATGGAAAAAAAGAAAATCAATGCTCGAGATACAAATGCAAAAACTATCAAATGCTGAACTATTCCTGCTTGTATGCCCCCAGAGAAGTGACCTATAATTTCTCTTTTTTTTGCATTTGTTTAGTCTGTGCGTGTGTGTGTGTGCGTGTGTGCGTGCGTGTGTGTGTGTGTGGGTGGGTGTGGGTGTGTGTGTGTGTGTGTGTGTGGGTGTGTATACCAAAGGTCCTGCAGATGGGTGTGGGTCTCGGTTTATCTGTGTGTGTGCGTGTGTGTGTGTGTGAGCGTGAGCGTGTGTGTTTCTGTGTATGCGCGTGTGTGTGTGTGTGTGTGTGCGTGTGTCTGTGTGTGTGTGTGTGTGTGTGTGTGTGTGTGTGTGTGTGTGTGTGTGTGTGTGTGTGTGTGTGTGTGTGTGTGTGTGTGTGTGTGTGTGTGTGTGTGTGGTGTGTGTGTGTGTGTGTGTGTGTGTCTGCCAGACGGGCTCCATCTGGCTGTGGGTTCAGGTCCCTGGGGGGGTGGGGGTGGGGGGGGGGTACTTGGGTGCAGGCAGGTTCCTGGTGTTCCTGGGGCCCCAGCGATGGAACAGGCTGTACCAACAAGGAGAGAACTGTCAGGCGGCACGTGGCGGGCTCGGGCCTTAATGTGCGCATCTCGGCCGTGTTTGTGTTGGAAACGGCTGTCCCCCCCCCCTCCACCCCTTTATCTAGTGCTCTCTCCCCCGGAAAAACACGCCAACACACCAGTGACCCCCCCCCCCCCCCCACCACCGTTTCACTTCTGATACGCCGACCAGATCGACGTGTAGCGAGAGGGAGAGGCGGGGGGGGCGGGGGGGTAAAAATGAAACTTGATATTTGCGTAAATACACAATCTGGTTCCGGGACGCTTTTATATTGAACCCTGCATGCCCCGGTACAACACCGGCCTCTGTGGAGTTAATACCCGACCATCCGTGTCGCGGAAAATCATCCGAGGCATGCCGTCGGGCGCCGCCGAGCGCATCGACTGTGCGTGCTTGCGTGTATTTCCTTCACTTCGACTAAAATCAATTATTCCGCTTCCCTGTCAGTCAGGCTGATCGCTGATCTGGGCCCCGCTGGCCACCCTGCCTGCCTGCCTGCCGCCTGCCTGCCTGCCTGCCTGCCTGCCTGATAAACCGTTGGATCAGCCGCGAGGCCTCTCTCCGTGTCTGTGCGCCCGTCTATATGCCCCGCCTGGTGGTTCATCAGCGATCCGACCGCCTGCCCATTTGGCAGCCACTCACTGTTCCCCTTTGCTAACGCGGACGCATCCCTCTGATGGTGTAGTTCTTTCAACCGGGCTCTCCTCCCACTCCTGTCTACACACAGACCCCACCGGGAGGTCAGCTCTCCCCCCGTCCCCCCCCCCCCCCCCTCCTCATTACCCCTCACTCCCACCCTAACCACCCACTATGCCACCTATTACGGGGCTGAGAGGATGAGGTAAGTGCAGAGGGTTGCCTAGCAACGATGGGATAGGTGTTGCAGGGTTAATACGTGAGAGCCAGGTGTTATCCCGGCGAGAGGAGGACCCGGGCCGTTACGACAAAAAGCCCGTCCTCGCAAGCACAAAAGGAGAACGAAATCCGTCGGGGAGGCGGTTTGCGCTGAAGCATCCCTGCGACATGCAGCGTCTCCGCGAGTTACCGGGCGGCCGCAGCCCAGGCACGGCCAATCAGAGAGCGGCGTGGTGAGTGGGAGAGTCGTGGAGCTGTGATCTCGGAGGGCTCGGAGGACACGGCCCCCTCACTCGCCGTCCTTCAGGCCGAGCTTCCCCGGAGACGTTCGCACTCCGTCAAAGGATTGGAACCGGATGATGTGTGTGTGTGCGTGCGTGCGTGCGTGCGTGCGTGCGTGCGTGCGTGCATGCATGCATGCATGCATGCATGCATGCATGCGTGTGTGTGTGTGTGTGTGTGTGTGTGTGTGTGTGTGTGTGTGTGTGTGTGTGTGTGTGTGCATGTATGTGTGTGTGTTTGTTTGTGCATGCATATGTGTGTGTGTGTGTGTGTGTGTGTGTGTGTGTGTGTGTGTGTGTGTGTGTGTGTGTGTGTGTGTGTGTGTGTGTGTGTGTGTGTGTGTGTGTGTGTGTGTGTTAGTGTGTGCATGTATATATATATGTGTGTGTGTGTGTGTTTGTGTGTGCAGGTATATATGTGTCTGCGTGTGCGTGCGCTTGTGCATGTACACCACCACATCACAGGACAACAGATGGAGCATCTGTTGTGTCATCGACACGCCCCCGGGATAACCCTTTGTAACATGTTGCATCGACCACACACATATACATACACATACATACATACATACATACATACATACACACATACACACACACACCCGCGCAGATTCACCGTGACGGCGGTCTGCGTTTCACTTGGCAGGCCAATTCACACTCTTTTTCTTCCCCCCCTGCCTTCTCCGCGATGGTAGTCTTGAGAACAGATTGGCGCTCAGGAAATGACTTCCTCAAGGACAGATAAGACGACGTCAGCGACACTCAATCTCTCATCAGACCCTCCCCAACCCCCCCCCCCCCCCCACGCCCCCACCACCACCGAGTTCCACTCAAAACTTTAATTGGATACGGTAGACAAGTGACGCGAACACATTTCCACAGACCCTCACAAGCTAACCCGGGAGGGGGGGGGGTGTTTGTTTGTGTGTGTGTGTGTGTGTGTGTGTGTGTGTGTGTGTGTGTGTGTGTGTGTGTGTGTGTGTGTGTGTGTGTGTGTGTGTGTGTGTGTGTGTGTGTGTGTGTGTGTGTGTGTGTGTGTGTGTGTTTATGCGTGTGTGTGTGTGTTTATGCGTGTGTGTGTGTGTTTAAGCGTGCGTATGTGTGTGTGTCAATGCGTGTGTATGTTTATGTGTGTGTGTGTTTATGCGTGTGTATGTTTATGCGTGTGTGTGTGTTTATGCGTGTGTATGTTTATACGTGTGTGTGTGTGTGTGTGTGTGTATGTTTATGCGTGTGTGTGTTTATGCGTTTGTGTGTGTGTGTTTATGCGTGTGTATGTTTATGCGTGTGTGTATGTGTGAGTAGGCGTACGTTTATGTGGACGGAGAGGATAAATGTGTCCTCTTCGGTACAGCCGTCCATCTGGGTGCGAGGGCTGGGTTGGTTTGACGCGCTGGCCGCTAGATTAACCCGTTTACAGAGGACTTCCCCGCCCTACCCCACGCACACGGGAAAAGCTCGACAGCTTACCTGACTCAAACACACTAACGCGGTAACAAGCTTCTCACTGCCGCTCGGATGACAGGACGAATCACAGCCCTCTACGTGACCCCAGCAATGTGTGTGTGTACGTGTGTGTGTGTGTGTGCGCCTGCTTCCTCATGTTACTTTCTTCCCAGGGTCCCACGCTAGTCCCGGCCCTGACAGGACCAAACGCCTCATCACGACAGTCGCGCACGATCCGATGCTACCAGTAATTACTGCGTGTTACGTCGGATAAAATGTGTCGCTTCTCTCGCACCCTCGTCCCCGCGGGACACGTAGGAGGCAGGAGGAGGAGGAGGAGGAGGAGGAAGAGGAGGAGGGTGTGTAGAGCCTAGTGAATTAGGACTTGGCATCTACAAACCTTCCCGTCCCCGCACAGAATCCTCTATCGGCCTGCTGCCTTTCAGCCTCGGTGAAGCGCGACAGAGGAGAGAGCGATGGAGACGTCGGCACGGCGAGCTTTACATTATGGATGACCCGCCGCCCGCTCGTCCTCTTCGCTAGCGCTCACCGTTTGGTGGAGCAGAATCTATACGTCCGCCAGCGTCACTCGACGACGTCCATTGCACCTCGTTTTTTTGTTTTGTTTTGCGGCACATTGCCTTATTCCGTCGCCCTCGTTCTAATCGTGGATGGGGCTGCAGCTGCTGTTGTTGGGGGGGGGCCAAAGCCACACCTGGCCGTAGTCGGCACCGAGCTTCACTTAGAAGGGACGTTAACAGTCCGCTACATCAGCACTATAGGCTATTTCCCTCGCTGACGGAGGAATATCAGTATATCTCCATCGGGTGGACCACAGGTGCCAGCCTCACCTGGGGCAGACGCAGTGCAGCCAGTCCTGGGCCGACGCCAGGGCCGCACCCCCCCGGCCCGTCAGAGAGGGCAGCTTGGGGAGGACCACCGGGAGCTCCTCCTCCGGCACGGGCACGGGGCCGCAGGCCGCGCAGTGCACCATGGGGATGGGCGTGCCCCAGTACCGCTGCCTCGACACCAGCCAATCCCGGAGCTTGTTGCTGGTGAGGTGCCCGCCCACTTTGGCGTCTCTGGCCTTCTGGGTGACGGCGTCAGACGCCTGCTCCCTGGTGAGGCCTGTGAACTGCACGGAGAGGTTGTGTGATGGTTTGATCGGCGCGGTGGGACGTCTGCGTCGTCTCGCGGGGGGGGCCAGAGGCGGCAGTCGGCCCACCCGTGTGACTCGTGGCGGGGTGGGTGCACTCTAGACGGGAGGGTCGGCGTCGTACCTCAGCGGAGTTCACCAGAGTCTCAGTGCCGTCGGGGTGACTCTGCAGGACAGGGTTCCACGCCACGCCCAGAGCGGAAGCCACAGACGAGTCCTCTTCACTGCTGTCTGGGATACCTGTTCACAAAGGATACAAACAAACGCACAAACGAATGAATCACACACAAATACATCTGTTACACACACAGCACACACACACACACACACACACACACACACACAACACATAACACACACACACATGAGACACACACACGCAAATACACATATGAGATACACATAAGACATACCCCTCCAACACACACACACACAAGCAAACACAAACACACACACACACACACACACTAACAAACAACTACACATGAGACACACACACACACACACAAACACTACACAAACACACACACCACAATGAGAACACACAACACACACACACACACACACTAACAAACAACTACACATGAGACACACACACGCAAATACACATATGAGATACACATAAGATATACCCCCCCCACACCACACACACAAGCAAACACAAACACACACACACACGAGATGACGATGAAAGATCTACTGATGGTGCTCTGAAATCTCTCCCTGGTGAACATGCCGTGTGCGATGCTGTGTGAGAAACGGTTGACAGCCTGCTTAGCCGCCACCTACACGCTCTAGCTGAGACACACACACACACACACACACACACACACACACACACACACACACACACACACACACACACACACACACACACACACACACACACACACACACACACACACACACACACACACACACAGGCGCTGTAGCGAGATGGAGAGACAGCTATGGGAGGAATGTGCCTGTCATTTACCGATCACGGTGTCCAGATGGCCGTCAAATGCCTGCCTGCTGGAGATGACCAGAGGCAGCTCCTGGCCGGTGAGAGAGCAGCGAGCGGTCACCTCCGTCAGCGAGTCTGGGGGAGAAGAACGGGAGGAGGAGAGGGGAGGGGGAAGGAGGAGGAGGAGGAGAGAGGAGAGAGGAGAGAGGAGGGAGGAGAGAGGAGAGAGGAGGAGGAGAGGAGAGAGGAGGAGGAGAGGAGAGGAGAGAGGAGGAGGAGCAGGAGAGGAGGAGACAGCAGGAGGAGAGAGGAGGAGGAGGAGAGAGGAGGAGGAGAGGAGAGGAGAGAGGAGGAGGAAGAGGAGCAGGTGGAGAGAGGAGGAGCAGGAGCAGGGGAGAGGTGGAGACAGCAGGAGGAGGAGGAGGAGGAGCAGGTGGAGAGAGGAGGAGAACGGAAGGTGGAGACAGCAGGAGGAGAGAGGAGGAGATAGCGGGAGGAGCAAGAAGAGAGCATCATCATAATCAGCAATGACCCCCCATGGTGACACCACAGGGAATCTCAATTACCCCCCCCCCCACACACACACACACACACACAAACACACACACACACACAACACACACACACACACACACACACACACACACACACACACACACACACACACACACACACACACACACACACACACACAAACACACCCACACCCACATTCCTTGAGGGTGATGGTGTACAAAACACATTTACTAAGCCTTCAGTTGGTTTACATATATGAAGACGGTGCCAATTTAAATAAACAGATGCCACAAGCATGTGAGGCTCGGCAAATGTAATCCAACCACCCTGAAGGACAAATAAGGAAGTGGTGGTGGAGAGGAGAGGAGAAGGAGAGGAGGAGGTGGAGGAGATGGAGGAGGAGGAGGAGGAGGAGGAGGAGGAGATGGAGAGGAGGAGGAGGAGGAGGAGGAGGAGGAGGAGGAGGTGGAGGGAGGTGGAGGGAGGAGGAGGAGGAGGAGGAGGAGGGGAGTGGATTGGTTCGGTGGGGGGAGGGGTGGAGACGGACGGGGGTGGTGGAGCTCACCTCGGCCGGGCTGGAAGGCGGCCTCCAGGGCCGGGCGGGCGGGGCTGCCGCCGTGGAGCAGCCGGTGGGAGGGGAGGAGGCCCAGGTAGGCGGCGCCGTACAGGGCCTCCGGGGAGGTCGTATAGGCAGCCAGCGTCTCCCCCGTCTCCTCACCCCTCACCTGGGGGGAGAGCGCAGCGAGAGAAGGCCTTCAGGGGGACTGTTTGGCAACACTGGGGGGGTGGGGTCAGGCTTCTGATTGGTTAGGAGGAAACCGTCTGAACTTAGACACACCTCACAAGAGACCTGAGCTGTTTGCCCGAGATAGGGGACCACACTAGAGGTTATGTTGTTAAGGGGGGGGGGACCTTTGGAGAATACACATTTAGATTAGTCTATCTCTCTCTCTCTCTCTCTCTCTCTCTCTCTCTCTCTCTCTCTCTCTCTCTCTCTCTCTCTCTCTCTCTCTCTCACTCTCTGTCTCTCTCTCTCTCTCTCTCTCTCTCTCTCTCTGTGTGTGTCTCTCTCTTTCTCTTTCTCTGAGAGAAAGAGAAAGAGAGAGACACACAGAGAGAGAGAGACACAGAGAGAGAGACACACACAGAGAGAGAGAGAGAGAGAGAGAGAGAGAGAGAGAGAGAGAGAGAAGAGAGAGAGAGAGAGGAGAGAGAGAAGAGAGAGAGAGAGAGAGAGAGAGAGAGAGAGAGAGAGAGAGAGAGAGAGAGAGAGAGAGAGAGAGATATATAGTTATGGCTGTAAACAGAGGCGTAGCTTCATGGGGGCTTTCGGTTCACGGCGGGGAGAGTCATAATGGTCCTGGCTGACGTAATGAATGTTTATTTAAATGGGGGCAGGTTAGCAGCAGGGGTTAATGTAATAAAGAGTGGTGGAGCAGAGGTCATGTGATAACAGCTCCCCCCAGTGACAGGGACCTCTTCTAATATGTAGATGTAATACCCCCCCCCCCCCCCCCCCGCCGGCCTGCACAATGGCCTGCGCTTTAATTACCTTCCTGATGGATGAGACGCCACATGCACATATAGACCTTAAGTCTCTCTCTCTCTCTCTCTCTCTCTCTCTCTCTCTCTCTCTCTCTCTCTCTCTCCTCTCTCTCCCTCTCTCTCTCTCTCTCTCTCTCTCTCTCTCTCTCTCTCTCTCTCTCTCCTCTCTCTCTCCTCTCTCTCTCTCTCTCTCTCCCTCCTCCCTCTCCCTCCCTCCCTCTCTCCTCTCTCTCCTCCTCCCTCCTCTCTCTCCTCTCTCTCTCTCTCTCTCCCTCTCCCTCTCTCTCTCCCCCTCTCCTCCCTCCTCTCTCTCTCTCTCCCTCCTCTCCCTCTCTCTCTCTCCCCCTTCTCTCTCCTCTCTCTCTCTCCCTCTCTCTCCTCTCTCTCCCTCTCTCTCCCTCTCTCTCTCCTCTCTCTCTCCTCTCTCTCTCCCCCTCTCTCTCTCTCCTCTCTCTCTCTCCTCTCTCTCTCTCTCTCCCCCTCTCTCCCCCTCTCTCCCCCTCTCTCTCTCTCTCTCTCTCTCTCTCTCTCAGAGAGTGAATCAAAGCCCCTCTTGTCTTTCGAGGGCGGCTGTATAATAAGGATAATCATCTCGGCTTGGGGCTTCTAGAAAGCCGGGTTTTAAACGGCGCGAGTGTCAATATCTCCAAACAGGCCGGAGAAACAGTCAATTAGGAACCAATGTGTGCCCGCGCTTGTTTGGGTAAATTGCCGCTGCACAGATGGTGGTGGCACGTGGAAATGGAAGCGCTAAGGCAAGGTGAAGAGTGTTTGGTAAGCAGAAAAAGAAATAACAGGACCAGAGAAATTGAAAAAAACCAAGACGGGCAATCAATCAGGAAGTGGGGAGGAGGGGGGGGGGGGGGGGGGGGTAAGACGGCGAAATGACAAAAAAAAAAAGGAAGCAAAGTAGGGCGTGGAAGTGAGCGGGGAAAGAGGGAGGCGAAGTGAGAGGAGGGAGGTTAAAGGATTAAGATGGCAGTGGAGCGAAGGGGGGGATGGAATGGAAGCAGAACGCGAGGAGAAGGAAACGGATTGGGGGACGGATTGGAAGCGACGAGGAGGGAGAGGAGGGAGGGAGGAGGAGGGAGAGGAGGGAGGGAGGGGAGGAGAGGAGAGGGGGAGGGGAGGAGGGTGTTACCTTGAGGTGGAAATCAAAGAAGCAACCGTTGCATTCTCCAATCCAGTTTGCCTGCATGGCTTTGACCCCGTACCACTCAGGCAGGTCGGCCAAGGCCTCCAGCAGGGGCTGCACAAGACAAGAGACAGAGAACGATGAGACGTGAGGAGGGGCTGCACAGGACAAGAGACAGAGAACGATGAGACGTGAGGAGGGGCTGCACAGGACAAGAGACAGAGAACGATGAGACGTGCCGTCCAAACACACGCGTCACCGGCCCAGTGGCATGGTTCTCCAGCCCCCTCCCCTCCCGACACAGACATCGTTTGAAGGTGGCCATCCCTGTCCGCTCTGTAGGTTCACAAGCTTCGGGTTCACGCCACAAGTCACACGGCCAAAGATCTTTAAACGCAGCTGTAGAAAGTTCAGCCGCGAGACGTTCTGCTCGGCTAGGTCTGGAGAAACCTTCCCCTCGACCGGAGGACGCGGTGTGATTGTATGGAGAGAAGGAGTAACCAGTGTGTTACTTTCTGAAAAAGAATGTGAGGGAGACCTGAAAGAGGAGAGTCTAGGTTTGAAGGCCCTGCCAATTAACTGGAACAAAGCAGGGCAATGTGACCGGGGTCACGGTATGCAGGGGAAGAGGGATTTGAGGAAATCCTACTCGACCTATATTCCAGGATATCACCACACGTACACGTACGCGCGCACACACACACACACACACACACACACATTGTATGTGGTCTTTGCGGTGATGGAGCGGCATGCACACATGCATTTAATCACGACACACACACACACACACACACACACACACACACACACACACACACACACACACACACACACACACACACACACACACACACACACACACACACACACACACACACAGTTAGTCTCAGGATTAAAGGAAGCAATGCATATCAACGAGGCTGAGGCCAACAAGCCACAGCTGGGCTTGAGCCAGAGATGTATATCTCCCTGGCTCCTTCCTCCTCTCAATATGTCAACGTTTATTACCCCCCCCCCGCCCCCCCCCGCCCCCCCCGCCCCATCGCCGTGGGCTCGGAGCGAGCCGCACCTCATCAAGGCCCCACCCCATGCTCCCATGCAAATACACGCAGGAAGAAAGACGGTGGGCAGCGGCGAAACCTCCCGCATGTTGCAGTGTGTGTGTGTCGTTGCATGACTCCCGCCGGCGCCGGCTACGCTAACTCTGCCGTGGCGTTGGCCCCGGTCGGAGCCTCACAGATTCTTGCCTGTGTGGGCGGAACGTGTCGCAGCCAGCTAGAGCAGATAGGAACCACCGCAAAGCACAAGAACTGGGCCAGGTTTGTGTTTGTATTTTTCCAGCCGCTATCGTCAAGAGCGCAAACCCAGCTAATGCGGCACATTGGATCTCACACGCCGACGTGGGGGGGGGGGGGGGTCAGGGCGACCACCGGCACGTC
>OLKM01000086.1:71080-152067 GCA_900291075.1 Melanogrammus aeglefinus
TGATTGGGAAATATATATATATATGAATATTTATAGAACCGTCGTCCAAACACAGATTAGATAGAGCCATCGTCCAAACCCAGTTTAGATAAAAGCTCTTATGCTGGAGGGCAATCATGAGGCACCAATGAGAATCATAACTGTGAGTTATATCTGCATACATTAGATACAATAATATGAAGTATACCTTTACCAAATATATGAAATGTCTCTCAAACAAATGTCTCTTCAATTGTACATACAAAGGCCAGCACGAAATGCAATACCTGTACGTACTTGTGTCTGAGAAGCATTCGCCATAGATGCAAAGTACGGAGATCTCGGTAGAGAGATCTCGACAGCCTGCTTAGTTTGTTCCTATAATGATAGGAGCTTAACTAAGAGATGAATGAATCACCGTTGGGATTCCAGTTTGACAACATTGGCTTGCAAAACAAAATTACTAGTTGAAAATGACAGATTTCTTTCCGATTAATCTTGCCCTAAATATTGGACACTGGGCTATGTTTCACACTATTGGACGCTGGTATACAGTGGAACTGTGTTTTTTTCCTAGCATCAAGAACACCATGCAGCATTGTCCAATGTGTAAACAAGACAACAGAAATCATCTCTCAGTGGGCTATTGGGATTAGGAAGCATAAAGGTGGAACACTGCCCATCAAACTGAATTCATCATTGCAGATATTGTGTGTGTTGCATTTATCTGAAACTAATGGACACCGATCGCCTTGCCCGCAGAGTGGAGTACTCAAAGTCTTGTTTATTATTCATTTGTTTCTAAAATATAGCCCGTAAAAACCATCTAATTGTGTGTGTGTGTGTTCTAGTTTCGGATACGCAACGCTCTGCTATCATATTATTAAATCTTTCATTTGCAGTAGATAATTAAAAAGGGTAATGGGCATAATATCTACCAAACTTGGTAGACCTTTAAGACCACGTCCTGTGACTTGAAATTCTGATCGTGACCAATAGCCCAATGTGACAGCTTGAGATTAAACTCATGGATGCCATAATTAAATTCTCCATGTAGGAGCCATGCACAATGAGCAATGCAAATAAAAGAAGAAAAAACCATTAACGCTTATAAAATAAAACAAATATTAAAAGCATGCATAGTTTGCATGTGCCCTCCCTCTCCCTCTCCCTCCCTTCATTTATTTCTGCCAGCTCTCTGTTGGACTTTACTAAATAAATAAATAAATGTGACCCATTTTTCGCTGCTGTGAGGCACATAGAAACAAACCACCGGCGGCCACCATAATGGCTGGTGCCACCGTTTCTGTGTGTCTACTCTCTGGCTGTCTCTTACGGCGATATCAGGCTCGGTGGATGTGCCCACCTGAGAGGGGCTGTAGACTGAGGGTCAGACTGAGCAGTGAGCAGGTGGGCAGAAAGAATACGAGAGTAGAGAAGTAGACGAGTGAATGAAGTGAAGAGCGGGGGAGAGAGGGAGAGAGAGAGAGAGAGAGAGAGAGGGAGAGAGAGAGAGCGAGAGAAAGGGAGAGGGAGAGGGAGAGAGAGAGAGAGAGAGAGAGAGGGAGGAGAGAGAGAGAGAGAGAGAGAGAGAGAGGGAGAGAGGGAGCGAGAGAGAGGGAGAGGGAGAGAGGGAGAGAGAGAGAGAGAGCGGGTGAACGAGAGCGAGAGAGACAGAGAGCGAGCGAGAGAATGAGCGAGCGAGCGAGAGAGTGAAAGAGAGTCGTTATATCAACTCTAACAGGGCTGATGTTTCAGACGAGCCCGTCGCCTTGGTAACTGTCGGAGCATAATTTGTAAAGCCGAGTGGTATTAGGCTAAGTGAGAGCCGCCGTGGCCAGAGTGAGCCGAGTAGGGTTTACTTGGAGGTAGAGGTAGAGAGAGAGAGAGAGAGAGAGAGAGAGAGAGAGAGAGAGAGAGAGAGAGAGAGAGAGAGAGAGAGAGAGAGAGAGAGAGAGAGAGAGAGAGGGGGAGAAGAGAGAGAGAGAGAGAGAGAGAGAGAGAGAGAGAGAGAGAGAGAGAGAGAGAGAGAGAGAGAGAGAGAGAGAGAGAGAGAGAGAGAGAGAGGGAGAGAGAGAGAGAGGACAGAGAGAGAGAGAGAGAGAGAGAGAGAGAGAGAGAGAGAGAGAGAGAGAGAGAGAGAGAGAGAGAGAGAGAGAGAGAGAGAGAGAGAGAGAGAGAGAGAGAGAAGAGAGAGAGAGAGAGAGAGAGAGAGAGAGGAGAGAGAGAGAGAGAGAGAGAGAGAGAGGGAGGGAGCGGAGGGAGAGAGTAGAGAGAGAAGAGAGAGAGAGGGAGTGAGAGGGAGAGGAGAGAGAGAGAGAGAGGGAGAGAGAGGGAGAGGGAGAGCGGAGGCTGAGCTGGAGGACCGCGAAGGCGGGAGGACGAAGGCGACGAAAATTGGAAATCCATCCGCTCATTAAATGGAGCGAGGCGCAGCGTTGTTTATTCAGCGTAAATACTCCGACTCATAACGCAGAGCCGATGATGAGACTCCGCCGCTATAGCAGGGTGATGGATGGCTTGCATTACTGAGCCCCGATCCAGAGGAGAAGCCGGTTCAGGAGTTCATCGACGACGCTTTAGAGCTGCGATCGATCGCCGTCTTCCCTCAGTGCACAGCAGCGGTGAACTCATCACTGAGCAGTGCTAATCCGGACCCCAGTGGTTACACTTCGCCACAAGAGGCTCGACTGGTAGATAACCAAGGTGGCAGTGTGTATTAATGCCTGGGACATAACCGATATAACGCTAGGCTGGTTAAGTCTTCAAGACTAGGAGGACAGAACTCAAATCAAGGGTTTGAGATTGATTTTGTGGATCAAATAGGTGGAAAACACGGTGACAAACAGAAGAAAAAAGTACCGATCAGAAATCAAAAGGCGAAACAGTGACAACCACCACCAATCAGAAGACACGGTGACAGATTGAAGAACACAATGACACATTAGAAAAAAACACCAGGGTGATTAGAACCGCACGACGACTCCAGTCTACGAGCCACATACCGTTAACGGTAAAACAAGCGTGCTAAAGAAACACACAAGAACCAATCGGAAATAACAAGGTGAAACAGAAACCACAACAACAAATCAGAAACCACCACCACAAATCAGAAGACACAGTGACAGATTGAAAACACAACAATACATGAAAAAAAAACACCAGGGCGATGAGTCATGTTTTCTTTGGGATATATACAATATTTCATTGTGATTTCTGATATGTGGTTGTGCTTTCCGATTTCTGGCTGAGGTTACTGTTATGCCGATTTCATCTCCAATTTACTGCTGTGTATTCTGATTTGTCATGGTGTTTTCTCTGTCGTTATGCAATCATGATTGGCAAACATTTGTGTTTTCCTATTTGTCTTTGTGATTGGCACCAAGGGCCCACTATACTTTTGTATTTTGGACTCAATGCACATTGCGTTCGTATGTAAGCCTATATACCATAGTTGGATGGAACTGTGAACGGGTGTAAAAAAACGTCTTATCTTGTCAAAAAGACCTAAGTGCAACTACTATAGTCACGGTTGAGCCTAGCACCTTCACACGCTCTACGGCAGACTCGGCACAACAAAGGGATTTTGACAATTTCTTTGGAGACACAGTTCCGAGGATTTAAGCATAGACTGTACTTAGTATTGTCCTTTGGCCCCCCCTCCTCCGCCACCGCGTGCTGTCATCAACAAGGCAAAGTTACCCCAATTAACTTCGGAACAACAAAAAAAGGAGACTTTGGCCCAATCCCATTTCTACCCCTTACCCCTCTCCCTTGTTTTGAAGGGGTAAGGGGAAGGGGGAAGGGGTAGAAATGGGATAGGGCCTTTGTGTCTTTGACAGACGGAGTGATAAACAGCATACTCTGGGGCAGGGGAGGCAGCTGCCAATCAAGTGAAGCCATGAGTGTCGGCATTGGGAGTCTCCAGGCAGGGGAGGGAGTTGCACACACCACTAGGTCTGAGCGTAGGCCCGCCGGGGGAGTTAGAATACAGGTCTGGGCTTAAAAATGAATAAGTTTAGCTATGTGTGGTGTGTGTTCTCCTTTCAGAATGTGTACTTCAATTGAAAGGACACCCTTTGATTCAGCTGACATTCAAACTAATCGTAAGATCGAAAGTTCCACGAAGGAGGGGGAGGCATGATATCCTCGTGGTCACGACCAACAGCTACTTTGCGATACTCGATTTAGCAAACACCGTTGTTCACTGTACCGTGTATGATCCCTGTAACGAGAGAGGCTGTGCAGGAAGCAATCCCAACGCCTAGGTGTCAAATGTCAGAGAAGCATAACTCTCTCGGACCTGTCCTGTCTTTAGTACTGTGCACGTGTTGTCTGTGTTAAGAAGGGTTCAACTGAACAGAGAGAGGGGGCGCTTCGCTAACGGCAGAACAACCAGACACGCAACCCAACCCAACAGTCTTCAGCAGAGGCGCCGGTGGTCTTCCGATTGATGCCTCCGTTGTCAGATTTGCTGCCTACTTAGTTCTACGCATGACGACACAATTGATCCGCGGTGCAGCGGTGGTGTAAAACACACATAATGTACCCCCTGAAATCCCCAATAAAGACGTATTAACACCGTTTCAAATAGCATAGATTGGGCCGAACACCGGCGCCACTGGTCTCCAGCTCTGGCGAACACTTTGGGGGGGGGGGGTCAGGGTTGTGGGTGAACAAGTGCATCAGTGATGGATGCACGGGTGAAGCTCCACCGTGTCTTACAGCAAGCGTCGATCCGTCTTACTGTCGTCCCGCGCCGAATGAGGGCCCCCGCCGATTGCAAAGCAATGATTGGGGAGAGATCGCTAACTCAGCGCTGCCGCGATCACTCTAACACACACACGGGGGTCGGGGGGGCGTCCGACGAAACGTTACCAGGGCGGGAGAGGAGGAATGAGGAGGAGGAGGAAGAAAAAAGAGGAATTGGGGGGGCCGCAGTGAACGCTACGGCGTTTGGCGGCTGCCGGTCGTCATACCAACTTCGGGCGAGTTGTCACGGTGAGGCGGGGGGGGGGGGGGGCAGAGGCCAAGCGGAAGGGAGGCGTAAACACAGGCTGTCGCTGACGTTTCACAGGGCGCGTGGAACGCTCTGCTAGCGAAAAAAACACACGCTTACACCCAAACCCGTGTCCTGACCCAAACACCTCACACGCCGGGCTCACAGCGCCGTCTTTAGACGGCGGTCTGACAGCAGTAATCCAGCACCCAGAAGACTTCAAAAAGGGGAAACAGGGTGAGCAGAGCTGTTCAACCACTCAGGAAGCCCATGGAGAGCAGCCATGATGGGGCAGCTCCAGCCAAAGGACAGGAAGTACCGCCGGCGGTGCCAAGAGGAGCTGTTCCAGGGGCAGATGGGATGCAACGGGTCAATCTCCGCTTGGCGGCAGAGCCCCCTCGTTGTGAGATTGTGAGCCAACAATCTTCTTTTTTTTTTGGTCAATGTGTGATGGTTGGTTGAGCTTCGGCTGTTCTCTGCCGTGTGAGGTCTTTGCAGGGTCTCGTTTGTGTGCCTCCCCCCCCCTTGATCAGACATGTGTGACTGAGCGTGCAACATGTAGAAAGGCTTGGTCCTGCGGTGAATTGCGTCGCTGCGCTGATGAGCTTCATGGGGAAAACGGTTTTAATCCCCTTTTTCTCTTTTCGGCATTTTGTTATTAGAGTGAGATAGAGTGAATGACGGCCGGCAACAGTTATCTCAATCGAAAGTAATTCATTTGAATTAATTCACTCCATTATCACAACCCCTCTCCTTGTTCATTTACATAACTATAATTTTCCAAATTATTTCCCGCATTACAATAACTAATATTTATTTCAAAAATAATACATTTAGTTATTCACTGATTATGGATGTGGTAGGTGACCATCTGGATCCAATTGACAATGGTTGTTTTTTTTATATCAAACAGGCACAAATGTTCTGCAAAATTAAGACATTTGAAGGCAGCAGTATACCCTACCCCTGTAGCATACAGTTAGATTGTGGCGATGCCATTTACGTTCCACAACATGCACCCTCAATCTCATAGTTATGATGTCACCTATAGGCTGCACTGTAACCTAAGGGTCAAATTTTACATTTTTACTTAATAATATATTATAATGTAATGGGTTATGTTATAATGTAACCAATTAAATGATGATGTAACCTATGGGTTACTTGAAAATGTGAAATCTATCGGTGACTTTACAATGTAATAGGTCAAATCATAACCTTTACATGATGAAGTAACCTATAGCCTCCATTCCTTTTCGTTCCAGCGCTACTGTAAACGGGCAGCTGCTCGTACCCGCCTGCTGCAGACGGAAACACTCCTTTCAAAAAGATGGCACAGGCTTTGTGAAGACGACAGAAAACGTCAATAAACATCTGAGCTGTAATGATCCAGGTGGCAGCTTCACACCGAGCACCACATGAAGAGAACAACGTGGGCCGCGCTGCCTTGAATCTCCCACACGCCGAATTGAAAATAGCGTTTTGCACAGCTGAGCCCAAGGCATGGCCGTCAAGGTAAAAATGAAAACGACGTGTGTAAATTCTTGGGAGACAAAAGACTGCAGTGCCAACAGAATGAACCTTTGGATGTATGAACCACACACAACTCGTAACCAAGGCCTGTATCTAGTCTGTGGAATTGATTCAACAACCTGAATCAAATGAAATCCTCTGTGCACTGGTAATACTGCCATCCACTGCTAGCTTGTTGGTTCATTCATATTCGTGATGGTAACTAGCTAACAAGCGGTGGTGACTAATAAAGTCAGAGGTGGTAACTCACAAGTCTATGGTGATGAATAATAAAGTCAGTGGTGGGGGCTAATAAAGTCAGTGGTGGGGACTAATAAAGTCAATGGTGGTGACTAATTATTTCAGTGGTGGTGAATAATTAAGTCTGCGGTGGTAACATGGAAAAACCTTCAGCCCCGATGATGAAGTGAGCCTCACCTCATGGCCTCTCATCCTCTGGAAGTGGCCGAGGGCGTCGCTGATGGTGTACACGCGCACGTGTCCCATGTGCAGCCTTCCCGACGGGTACGGGAACATGGAGAGGACATAGAACTTCTTCCTGCCCTAAGCAAAGCACATTGTGTTTTCAGATTAGACACCAATTTCTACATCAACGTTTTTCTCACACCGCTATCCACAACAAGTTGACTCGACTAAGTTCACTCGGTCAAACAACTGAACGAAGTGAAAAATAACTGCCGCCGGCTAGTGTGAGCTCTCCAGAGCGCTTTTGGCTACGAGCAGTGTGGATCAGCTGTTTCGCAGAAATGGGACTGTGTGCTCCCAGCAGAACAAAAAGTGTGGGAACACCAGGGTGCCTCATCTTGTGACTGACGCTAAATGTGAACATGATATATGGTTGGTGTTATGTCCTTCCTGGGATAAGAAGGGCTTCTTAGCGAAAAAATGAGATTGGAGAGGGACAGCGAAAACAAACACTGAGCACTGCTGATTGTTTCCCATGTGATTTTAGGTTGTTCAGTGTTTAATGATCACATTTGTATTGTAAACACGTGACAGGCCAATCAAAGTGGAAGTGTTTTCCTAAAATGTTACCAGAATGGTTAAAAACATTTTTTATTTTTTCATGAAAAAGGGCTTAAATGAAAATAAAAGGAAATAAAACAGTTAAATCTATTTGTTCCTGCACTTGTGCAGACGTTTTTGGTTTTTTTTCAGACAAAAAGGTGTCAAGTTTGATAAAATCATTCAGATTGAAGTCCACTTGATCTCCAGTCATTAGCTGAAGTCAACAAAAGGAAATAACTTTCAGAGACGATGATCCGTTTAATGGCCAGACTATAACAACACAGCCTGACGCCAGGCTATTGTCACACAACAGACCTTCCGTGGAAACACACTGACGACTGCAGCAGGAAGCAACTCTGTCTAGCCCCATAATTATTACTTAAACCCTAACTTATAAGCCATTTATAAATGATTTAGCACAGAGGCTGTCATTAGTCTCCCTGATTAATGTTAGCATGTCCCTGGAATTACATTCAGGCCTGGGAGACACAATGTGAGACTCTCATTAGATTGCTTCGTGATCAGACGGGGCTAAAGGTCCTCTCAGTGGATTAAGGTCCCTAAACACACCCAAAGATCTAGGAGAAGGACGCATAATATCAGGCCTGAGGATGCTTTAGCTTCACTTTATCCTTTTCATCAAAATCTAAAAAGGCCAAGGACTTGAAAAGATCAGACTCCTCAGCCTTGTGTTGGCTAGAGGTTTTAGACCGCCAGCTGAAAGGACCTAGGTTCAAACCCTGCCACCGTGGAGTCCGTTCTCCTTCACTGCTGGGAAAGATGGACCCTGATTTCCACCCGACAGAAGTCCCTGGATGGGTGCTACACCAGAATGCTGCGTGCAGTACTAAACATCGACCAGAACGGGCACGTTATCCAAGCGCGTGTACGACGTCTACCGCATATCTGCGCTTAACTGACATGTATGAAGAATACTACGCTTTGGATAAAAGCAGCTACTAAATGACTACATGGCTCAAATAAGAACAAAAAATATTAATAGCAATAATAACATAACAACAGGAGTAATATGACGGCTGAGCGTGTTCACCTCCTGAGGTGGGTCCCTCTTCCACTGCTCCATAATGCGTGGGTGCCACCATTGCTCCACTTTGCGCCGCGTTTCCGCTCGATAGTCCTTCTCCCACAGCCCTGTCTCGCTGAAGAGGGTGCGAGCGCCAGGGAACCGCACGCGGGACCCAGCCCTGTGGAGAACGCACCTCAGCCGGCCCACCTGGTGAGACCGAGCGAGGAGGGGCAGGGCCAGGCTGCACGCGGACATCATGTGCATGATTCAGGCCACCTGAGCACCACAACAGGCAGGGGGGATCAGATGGTGATTATGGCGCTTTTGTGTTCAGCAATGAATTCATCCTTTAACCTGGATAGGAAAATGCCCTTGATGTTGGAAAAGATGTTAACGAAAGCCAGCTTTCTTGGCTTGGGCAAGCCCAAAAATGTTTTGTGGTTCTTATTAACCTCAAATAGGCCTGTATCCCAAAACTTTGAACAAAGAAAACAAATTGCAGATGGTCTACTACATGGTTTTCTGTGCAAGTCTCTGAAAGTTGGTTTTCCACTAGATTGAACCAGTCCGTACATAAGTCTGTAGGGCAAATCTAAGTTGTGTACTACCCCCGACCCTGTAGTTTGTTTTAGGCGTTTAGTCTAGGCACTATGCAAGTGTTCTGCAAATAGCCAGTGTTCAAAAGTGTTCCAAGCCAAGGAAATAATTAAATGAATAATGTGTGTCCTGATTAAATCAAATATCATTCTGTAATGCTACTCGCCACAAAAAATGTGAGTATACAAAGAAATAAAGTTAAAGAGTGCTCCTTGAAGTCGGCCCTCAACAGCCTCCAGCTGTAACACCTTTTAACTACATTTGGGCCCCCCAAGGGCAAATCATCCTATTCATTGTGTGTGCTGTTAAACCAATTCAGCATGCATACATCCTATATCTCTCACTTTCTGTCTTGCACAAACACAAACACACACATATATATTTATATATAAATATAAACAGAAGAGCAGACTGTCACTCAATTAATGTCTTGTTTTATCTTCGTCCCCAGCTTGAATTAAAGGCTCTCTCTCTGCCCTCTCCCTTCCTCTCTCTCTCTCTAGGAAAACAAACACAGGCCTAGCCATCTTTGGTGTAAAATCTGGATAAATATGTATGATATGTCTAAATACATGCATATTATTCTGTAATTTTACTGCGATTTGCGTTTTATAACCGCAAAACGGTATGCGCACACAATAATCATACACAAAGACACACTTTGAAAAGACATCCACATTGCATCTTTGGCTGCAAAACAACAAGTATGACTAGACCAAGGCTCTTTGTCTGTTGTTCGGTCTGCCATCATTTTTAATATGTCGAAAATTGTAAAAATGCATCATCCCTAGCGTGACTACACCATAGTGTGGATTCTGAAATGGATCCACTCTAACTCCTCAACCACTGACAGCTTGTATTAGCTGCCTAATCCAAGCACAAAAAGTTATAAATTTCCAGCACTAAGAACCACTCTGCGGCTTGCAATGCAATGCTTGTACATTTTACATGGCTGGTAAATTAAAATATGACTCCAGCAACTTTGTATATTTGAAGTGTAGTCCCACTAAGTCCCCAGGCAGCAATGACATTAGGGTTTCCCTCTTCAGTTGAAGAGTTTTACCTGTTTACTACCCGTGTCTTTATAGTTAATTTCAGTGAAGGTGAAATAAAATAGCCTTCTGCTTCCCACACAATATATATCAGAAGCAATGGGTCAGGACCTTGGAACTATGGGATGTGCGTATCATTTGTCTGATGACCAGGTTCCCAGATTGAGCATTAATCAAACCCAAGGCAGATAGAAACCAACCAAAGGGGATGTACATCACCGGTTGTCCATGAATGGGAATGTTCATTATGCGAGACATTATGAACATTATTTACAATAACCATGTCTGACAGTGACAGATCATGTCGAGATGACATGCGATGACAAGGAAATGTTACTAACCTCATTCATTTTACTTTTAAATGATAGGCTCATATTACAGCGCATTATAGTCCACGCTTATTGACAGAAAACCTATTATCTATTCTTCATAGAACATTAATGCAATAGGAATAATGCCATTATCAACCCTATTTATTTGACTTCTCTATAGCAATCACCTTATCAACACCAGATGCTAGTGTCCGCATAGGGAACCTACAACATGTATAGTCAAGTAGCAAGTAGCAACTCACTGTTCCTCCAAGTTGCCTGGTTTATATAGGCTGGATGTGTGATATTTCATAAAGATGTCGCACCAAGAGTCACTTATCCAACAGTTTATTCATTGAGATGACCTGTTCCCGGTTCTCACGATTTCAGTACGGGCGGCGCCATCTTGTTTTTTAAACAACTTTATTAAACCCGCCTCCAATGACAATGTGTACGCCTGCGAATTGATGTTTCAAGTGTAATGCATAGGCCTATTATCTGTTAAGATATCTAGGCCTATATATATCTATATATACATTCATTATATATATCATATAATGTATGTTTATATATATAATATATATATATATATATATATATATAATATATATATATATATATATATATATATATATATATATATATATATATATATAATATATATATATATATATTATATATATATATATATATATATATATATATATATGCAATTACATTACAAAGCAATACATTATAAATAAATATAGATAGATATAGGCTAGATAGATAAGAGATTAAGACCCAGAAGTTAAACTTAAAGTGATGGTGTGTGTGTGTGTGTGTGTGTGTGTGTGTGTGTGTGTGTGTGTGTGTGTGTGTGTGTGTGTGTGTGTGTGTGTGTGTGTGTGTGTGTGTGTGTGTGTGTGTGTGTGTGTGTTCGCGCGTGTGTGTGTGTGTGTGTGTTCGCGCGTGTGTGTGTGCGTGCGTGTCTGTGTGTGTGTGTGCGTGCGTGGGTGTGTGTGCGTGTGGCGTGTGTGTGTGTGTGCGTGTGTGCGTGTGCGTGTGTGTGTGTGTGTGTGTGTGTGTGTGTGTGTGTGTGTGTGTGTGTGTGTGTGTGTGTGTGTGTGTATGTGCATGATTGTGTGGGTGTGCACGGAGGAAAGCTTCTCCCACTGACGTAAGCGAGCTAAACTGGGGGCTGAGTTTCTCGGTCATACATCAGAGTCAGAGGATCTGGCGCCCCGGGCAGGATGTGGCTGAGAGGAGGAATGGGAGAGGGAAATGAGTTTGGACGCGATCGAGACACTGACTCTCCTGGTTCATCACAGAGAGCAGCACAGAGTATGGACGCAGGGTCGGGGAGGGGGCGGTGTGCGCTCCTTGATGAACATGAAACCTTGTCCCCAGAGGCAAGTGCTACGAGTACCACTGGATTGCATCCATTCAAAGTGCTTCAGGTCCGCATGGATGAAATCAACACCTACAAAGACAAAGCGTTATACCCCGGGGTTCTGATTAAAATATTGAAATATTTCCATCCCTTGTTTAAATAATGAAGCGTTTAATGTACAGTAGTTCATACATTTAAACCAAACCTCCCAGGATCATGTCCAGCTGACCATCCCCAGTGTGTAGAGGGCAGGAATGAAGCTAAATACAGATTCCTTGCCGCTGGAATACATTGAAATTGGAGCCGTGTGGCAAATGAGCACATTATCAATGTCCAATGATGATGTGAGATCCGTGGACATTTGTATTTATTGGGCAAATTGAATTGTTGATTGTCGTCTGTGGGAAACGTCATGTTGCTGCTTCCTGCCTTGGTCAGGGCACTCTTGTTTTTCACTGGTTAAATAAAGGTTAATTACACAAATGTCAAAGAGCTGTCATTATTACTATTATTATATTGTGTTCCTTTGTGATTAGATCTGGCCGATTCAATAAACATCTGATGAAGTGCTGGGTGAATTACTGAGCCGTGCAACATTATTACATTTTTATGAATAAGGTTAATTATTATCGAAAGGTTTTACATCAAGCCTTGATTATATACTGTAAGTAAATGGGGAAATGGGACTTGATCAACAATCAAGAATACAGAAAGAGAATCACATATAATACTACCCTCACAATAACCACTTCATGATAAATAAAAAACAGACCTCGAACTGTTTCAATATTGTACGATTTGTGATGCTTTGCTGGCAAATTGCTTTCGGACTTTTCTGTCAAATTTGTTATTTACTGCTGTCAGTGTGTCCAACCCAAATACAATACAATAATTCAATAGATAACACAACAATAGCTTAGGAAAATGCTCATTCCGGCTTGCTGATAAGGCGTCTTTGCTGTCTGGATATCACTCTTTTCAACCTTTCAGGACAGTCCTACCTCTGATAAGCGAACCCACTGCCAGAATGTTGGTTCACTGGCATTCACTTTGATTACGCTGAAGCAATGTTTTCTAGAGCCATAGGTGGTAACAGGACGGTTGTGGTTTGAGGGATCTGGGATCAGTATCCCCTCCTTCCCTGAGCAACTCCCCCCCCCCCCCCCCCCTTTACATCCCATTCCTGTTCTTCCCTGCAACTTCCAATTTCCACAACAACAAACGTGCGCCCGCGCGATCATTCCCTTTCAGAGTTTCACGGAACACGATAACATTTCCCTGGCCAGACCTTCGGATGACAAACTGCATGGCAAAGTATACAAGACAATAAGGTTGGGGGTGGAGGGGGCTTGGGTGTGTGTGTGTGTGTGGGGGGGGGGGGGGGGGTGTAAGATCTGGCTTGTCTTGACCTGTTCAAGGGTACTCCTCTTGAGAGATAGTTGTGTGTGTGATATAAATCCTCATCCCCAGATTCAAGCAGATCCAGGATTCAATCTTCACACCTCCTCCATTTCCTCGTGCCCGGCCGCGAAGCTGCGTCTCGCATGCTTTCTGCACCTTCCGTCATTGGTTTTCCTCGAACTGTCGTTCAAAGGGGCAGGTAACCGTGTTAGTGCCCATGATGTTTCACATGGGCAGCTGCTCCAGGCTCTTTGTGGGAAGGGTCACTGGTCTCTTCCAGGGGAGGGCCCACAGAAACAAAACAATGCGCAGTATCGCAGAGTCTGATGATTCGTTGAGGCTGGTGCTTCAGAGTCTGAACGAATCACTCATTAAGTTTAGCAGCCGTTCTTTATATTGCATCTGTTTCAAAATTGTCCTTATATTTTTGTTACATTTGATGATCCGCAGAACTTGTATTCCTCTTGGTTTGGATTTTGGAAGAACAGCATTTCAGAATTGTGTTCCCTTCCCTGAACAAGCTTTTAGGAAACCTTATCTTTGTGCATGTTACTAAAATGTCTACTTTTGTCACCGCTCGTTGACGCATAAAAACGGTTGTGATGGTCGGCATTGCTATGGCTGAAATGGGATGGCCTATGGGCTATTTGCCTGCTTTGTGTCTGGTTTTTGTCTCATTAGTGCTGCATAATTTATAGTAGAGAAACCAGATGAAAGCTCCCGATTCTTTGCAATTATTCAACTTACATTCATTGCGTGGTGCTGACCATCCTTTAGAAACATGGTTGGACCCTTATATATGATTAACCGTTGCCAAAATAAGGCAACGGTTAAAAAACAACTAAGTGATTAAAATTTGACTAATGTGAAAAGATGACAAGCAAATATCAAACCACATGCACCAACAGCAGTGATACGATTAACACACCAAATAACAAGATGTTTATCTCCAGAGAAATATCTTCCCCACTTGCATGCAACTCTTCCTCAACTTGGTTGAACTGAAGAGTTTGGTTACCGTGGTGATGAGCCCAGGGAGCGCTTAGTTATTGAAGGCATAAAAAAAGATTAATGAAGTCAGAGATGGACGTGCACCAGTCACATAAGACAAAGAAAAAATAAGTACACGGAGAAACCGAGTGGACACGGCCATCCCAGACTCCAGCTCTAATGAAGACAGCGTTAATAGTGTGTGCTCGGCTCGATAAAGGCTGGCTATAAACACTAAAAAGCTCTTCTTGGTTTTACAACTCTTCTTCTAGGTTGAGACACATTTTGAGGAAACAAATATTTTATATATTCTCCTTTGGCACAAGAGACTTTTATCTCTTTGACATTTGCATTTTGGCACTGAAGCAATTTACATTTTTATAGCATAATGAACATGGAAGTCATTTACATTTTTTGCTGTTCACCCGCAGATTGCCTCAAGAGAATCTTGTGCGGAGGAGGTACCAGTGGAAATGGCGAGTGTTGGGGTGAACGTAGGATGTGTGGAGAGGACAGAAAAAGGGGCCTCATCGTAAAAGAGACCAGAGACGGAGACGTATTCTAATTACACTAAGTCATCAGCGCCTTTTCATTCAGCTGGCCCTCACATCAAATGCGCTCAGGCAGCACTGGAGTAAATCACACCATTATAGGGGGACAAAAAACTGCTTATGAAAGTGGCAGCGTTCGTATTCTCTGATGAAGATTGAACAGAAGAGCTAATGGTTATTTATCCCCACATGAATCAGCTGATTATGTTCTTTCAACTGACTATTCCCAAATGATGACAACGTGCTTTGTGAACGTGGGCTGCATTAGGCCTACTTTCCTACTAGCGTTATGTCAGGGGATTATAAAGGATTATGCTTAAATACGATTTGGGGATCCCCAAAACGTTTAGTAGGAAGGGAGGATAATACGGAAACCTCAGCTGGGAATATTCAGTGTGCGTCTGTGTATTCTGCTAACATCAGTAGGCCTATATCAGTAAGGCAGGTGTAAACAACGGACATTCGGCAGCTCAGACTATATCGCCCACTCGACAGCAGGGCAGTCGTTGCCTCTTGGTTGGGTTTCATCTTGGGCTTGATTCCCTTGACCTCAGCCTCGATAGATTTCTGAGAGCATAATTGAATTAATACAAAACAGGGACCAGAGTGACGCACGTGGGGAGGGGAGGAGGTTTGAGGCATCAGGAGGTGCCACACAAGACCAGGTGTGTGTGCCACTACAACGGGTTTTATTAGAAGCTCTCAGGAAGAAAGGAACAGCAGCTGCGTCCCCGGATGTAATTGTGAGAATAAACAACCATTTGATAATTGTGCTAACAAAAATGAGTGTGTGTGCGTGGGGGGGGGGCACTAAGCTAACAAAGTAGTTTAGTAGTTACGTTAAAGCTCTTGTAATCCTGATGGTTGATTATTAATGCACACCCCCCCCTCCCCCCAACACACACACACACACACACACACACACACACACACACACACACACACACACACACACACACACACACACACACACACACACACACACACACACACACACACACACACACACACACACACACACACACACACACAGCCTGAGGTTATTTACAATAACCACAGAATTAAGACTTAATATCTCATTACGCAATATAAAGCTGCGGGTAATAATTATGGACCACATCTTGGGAAACTGAGAGTGCTGATACTGCAATAAGACCTGCTAACATTTTACAGATATCTATTCAACCCTTATATCTAAAATGACCTCAAGCAAAAGAAGGATTAGAATAGGGGTCGTGTAATGTTAAACAATTCAATGTTAATAGATAATGAACACCATGGCACAGTTTTAGACGAATTATTGACATGGAAAAACGTGTTTTTTTTAATAATAAAATGTACCAGCCTATGGGCCTAATCCTTATTAATTTTTCGGGGTTTTATTGTCAATCATTATAAATGTTCGCATAATGCACGTTACAATAGGCCTACGCTATCACAGTATTTTAAAACGAGACTTGTAGTCCTATGGCTTTAAATCTCATGTGGCTCAACTTGTATTGTTTTTGCTCTGCATCTCCGAGCAGGCAACGGGAGCCGCGCGCGCAGTTGGAAACGCGCGGCGTGTCCCCGCGCAGGTGGATCTTTCTCCCGCCACTCCTGCCTGCAAGCTCTCGTGCTCAACGTTCCACAGTACTGACGACACAAGGGTTTGAGCACGAGGGTGGGGGGGTCGTGCATGGCGAGAACAACCCAAAATATGCCTTACATCTTCCCGCCCTACAACACGAGACGATTGAGAAGAGGAAGTCATCAAGGTGGCCTACTTCAAGCACAGAACCCCCCCAAAACCACAGGAGGAGTAGAAACCTGAGTGACTTTACTATTTCTAGTGGTCGGGTGTCGGTGTGTGCACAGCTCTCCCACCAGGACTACAGGCAGGACCCAGTCCGCTACCCATATTTCGTGTGATCTGGTGGCGGTCTACGGCTCTCCAGCGGGACTACAGTAGGAATACGGATCTGGTTCCCCATCCCCACCGGAGAGGACAACCAAGGAGCTCGGCTAGAACACGGTCCCCCGGCTGCCCAGAACACCATGCACCGGGCAGAGACGCGCCCAATGCCATGCTGAACCTCTCGCCGCCGACCCTTCTGCGGGCATTGACCGCCGTGGCCGGGCTGCTCCTCCAGCTATGCCACGGCTGGAGCGACGAAGACCTGCTCCTGCCGCCCGTCAACTCGACCAACAGGTTCCTGGCCAACCTGGAGGTCGACGTGCGCTACTCCAAGAGGTCCGCGGTGGAGGACAGCGAAGCGTCGTCGTCGGACGGCTCCCTGCAGACCCCGTCTCAGTGCAACGTGAGCGTCCAGCGGCTCCTGCCCACCTCGCTGGTGGCTCGCTGGGACAGCAACTTCGGGTTCCAGTGCGACGTGTTCATATACACCACGAACAACCACGGAAGGGCTTTTTTCTCGGCTTCCTTCAACAGGGCCATGTCGCCGGTGGTGATCGAGCACCTCGGCGTCACCGGTGGGCAGCAGGAGCTGAGGCTGTGCGTGGGCTGCGGTCTCTCCCGGTACCGGAGGTTCGGCCAGGGCAGGTCGAGGGGCCAGCAGGGGACCGGGGACTCGATCAATTTCTGCTGCGTGGATTTTAGCCTGGATGAACTCAAGGGGGACAAAAGTTGGAGGCTCAACAGAAAGCCCATCGAGTCCACGCTGGTGGCGTGCTTCATGACCCTGGTCATCATCGTGTGGAGCGTTGCTGCTCTCATATGGCCGGTGCCTATCATTGCAGGGTTTTTGCCCAATGGGATGGAGCAGAGACGGCCGAGATAATTCAAGTTGGGGTTTTTTTTTTCTTCATTTTTTTTTTCTGGATAAAAAGCCTGTGCTGCCTATACTGTTTGTAGCCATTCCAGCGGAGGTTTGTAATACGTTAAGCCAACTGGGGTTTGGTTTAGATTTAGCCGCTAGACCTCAAGGTGAGCTCTTGTAATAATGGAGCATTGTCTTTTGCCTAGGTGTGTTTGTTTTTAACCCGTGTAGGCCTTTTTGTAGGTCAGCGTAACCGTGCTAACTTTTATCCTAAAACTCTGTATAGTTTTGGAACTTTATAGATTATTTTACTTTTAGGCTTATATTTAGGAATAGGATTTTTACATAGAAAATGTTCTTTAAACTGTGCTGTCATATGATATAACTTATTTAGTCGACTTTAAAATACACATGTAAGGTTTAAAAGTATATTCTTAACATATTCTCTGAATATAAAAGGTTTCTAAAGATAGAGATGATGCCAACATTTATATTGTCCGATTTATAATATCAAGTTCAACTTAAGAAAAGTGATCAGTTGTATTTATGTTACGATTACTATAATGAAAATAAAACGACATAATATTTACAATATCTTCCCAGTTTCACACTCTTATTTCCAAATGAAGATGCAGTGTGTGTGTGTGTGTGTGTGTGTGTGTGTGTGTGTGTGTGTGTGTGTGTGTGTGTGTGTGTGTGGTGTGTGTGTGTGTGTGTGTGTGTGTGTGTGTGTGGTGTGTGGTGTGTGTGTGTGTGAGAGAGAGAGACATAGTGTCTATATTAATAACGCTATAAAGAGTAATAATTGCATTTTAAGATAGCAAGGAAGTCTTAGTTATTTGCATGGCTTACATTGCGGCCTACTGGTCGGTTTTTGTTAAAAAAAAAAAATGTCTCCAATCCATTCATTCATTTGGAGGGACTAATTGGACTAAGCGTGGAAAGTTTTCGTAAAACATTTTTGATTTAAAAAAAAAAAAGCTCTAATGACTAAAGACAGATTTAAATGGCGGTAGCCTACTACTACTTTATACACATTCGTATATTACGCATAAGCCTGTACTGAACTTAGAGACGGCAGGCTACTAGAGGCTAGATGGTATGGAGCGTGAAACGGGCCCTGGTGCCCCGCCTTATACCTGGAAGAGGTGTGGTGTCCGACTACAGGAAGTAGGCAGGCATTTGGCGAATAATCAACAGCGTGTTGCCATCATTTTCGTCGCTATGAATTTTCTTCCATCATGAAATACAACCGCAACTCTCCAGGGGCTTCGACTTACCACCACCTGTTGTTCGACCATGGTCTCATCAGCGCTCCGACGGGCCGTAGGGGTCCTCCTACTCACAGCTGCGATTGTCAAAGTGTCAGGTAAGTCACGTCCTCCTCTGACTGTGTGGTTGCTCTATGACGTTCTTTACGAGGTAGAGCGTAAAGCGTGTTGGAGTTCTGGATACGTTTCTGCTGTTATGCTATCTCAATAATGAAGAAGTATGGCTGTGGGTGTGTGTCTGCGTGTATCCACATGTTTTTAGGTTTTTTTTTGTAGGCCTACCTACCTATTGATTGAATGAACGATCTGATCCGATGGGTGATCCATTTTAAACCTGGACTCTACACATTTCGCCTGGGAAACGTATCTGTATCTCGTTGAGAGATGCCCGTTGAGGAGAGGAATAAATCGTTGGTGTGTGTGTGTGTGTGTGTGTGTGTGTGTGTGTGTGTGTGTGTGTGTGTGTGTGTGTGTGTGTGTGTGTGTGTGTGTGTGTGTGTGTGTGTGTGTGTGTGTGTGTGTGTGTGTGTGCGTGTCTGTGTCTGTGTCTGTGTGTGTGTGTGTGTGTGTGTGTGTGTGTGATGTGTGTGTGTGAGTGGTGGATGGTGTGTGTTTGTGTGCGTATACAGGCCACTGTTTGTACTGGAGTGGGCACATCAAGGTGATTGTGTGCAAAGCCTTATCTCTCCCAACACAGCTCTGTCCTGCAAATACAAACATGCTCTGAATGGGAACACAAACTATTTCCTATCAAAAAACCATGCTGGAAAATGTGTAGGACACAAAATCACAAGAAACAAGCCACCACCTTTCACATGGAAGTCCTTTTATGTAGGAGTTAACCCTAACATACAGGACATGTTTATTAATTATTAACATTTGACAAATGATCCTCCGCCATCGTCCACTCTCTCCCGCTCTCTTAATGTGTTGCCTCTTGTTGTGGTGTTGTCTGTACTGTCTGTATGTGTTCCTTTCTTATTTGTAAAGCGCCTTTGAGTACTTAGAAAAGCGCTAGTAAAAACAAACTGATCAATCGTTATTCATTATTAATGCGTGTCCGTTCTATCCAGGGCTCCAGATACCGAATCTCAGCCTTGACAGGGGCACTAGCTACAACTTCAGTAACAGTGATGATGGCAGACAGCCAGAGTGCCCTGTGTGCGTCGGGGAGGGTCGGGGTCAAACATGTAAGGCATCGGTGCTGCTACAAGGCCCGGCCTCTGTCTCGGTGGAGTTCAAGTGCTCCAAACCGGAAGACGGGATCCACTTGGAAGTGCGTCGGAATATAGGTAAGCATCGGTTTCGCATGCATCGCTGAACACAGATGGAACGGATTGAGTTGCGTTATGTAACGACACGATCGTATTATCTATTGGCGCTGAATACTCCCAATATTTGATCGCGTCTTTGAACCCTCTCTTTGTTGTTCGCCATGGTAATTGTGCTCTGTAGAATGCACGAAACAATCCTGCGATGGAAACATCACCATGGAGGAGCCGAGATCACTTTTGGGGTTCAACCGCGTCTACGTCTGGACCCTGAAGGCGGCAGCACCCAAGGCCTTTCTGATAGACTTCACCGGGACCGGTCTGAGACAGATCCATTCGTCGCAAGCGTGCCCAGACAAGCACATCTACACCCTGCACGGTGTGGGGAGGGTGGCCATCGGAAGGTACTGCAGGACCGGCCCCATCCGCCAAGCCCAGGTACTGAACCAGGGGTCCTTCGCCGTGCACGTGCCCGCCACGGAACCACTGCGAGAGGGACCCTTCCACGTTTCAGTCGGGGAGGAGATAAAATGTGAGCGCGTTGCCAGATTTGATACGTCATCGGTTTATGAAATGTGATGGTTCACGGCGATGGAAAACCTCCTGCCGTTCAACGCAACAATACCCTTGATTTCTGCCCTCCTTTCAGCCCTCGCCAAAATCAAAGTGGTGCTGCCGACGGGGGGTTCGTCGTCGTCGTCGTCGTCGGTGGACCTGCTCTCCCCAAACTACCCGCAGAGCTTCCCCGACGACGACCTGGTCCAAATGGGAGATCCAGTTGCCCCGGAAGCACAGCGCGGCGGTCCAGGTGGTGAACCACACGCAGCCGGCCTGCCGGAAGAAGGGGACCGCCGTGGTGTACGGCGACGGCGGGAGGGGCATGCTGGTCCTCGGGCTGTCCGACCCCCAGCCGGCCCAGGAGAAGCACAACTTCACCATGACCCTGAAGAACTGCGAGATGGACCTCACCCGGGGTGGCCCCCGCGGACTGTCCCTCCACCTCAGAGTGACCGCGACGCCCAACAGCCAGCCAGGTCTGTGTGTGTCTGTGTGTGGCTTCGTGCTGGGGTTTGGGCGTCACTGGTGTACGGGGGTCTACTGGTTTATCATTACTGGGGAACGGGGTGGGGGTTGACTGGTGAATCGCTGATAAGCTGGTTTATCCTGGTGCATGCTGGTATAATATTACTGGTATACTGGTGTAAACTGGTGTATCATTCTTGATATACTTGTGTACACTGGTGTACTGGTATATCATGACTGATGTACTGTTCTTTACTGGTGTATTGGTATATAATTCGTGATATACTGGTGTATACTGCTGTACTTGTGTATCATTACTGATATGCTGGTGTACTTGTATATAATTCCTGATATACCGCTGTATGTATACTGGTGTATTGTTATATCATTCCTGATATACCGGTCTGCTTGTATATCATTAGTGATAATCCGGTGCCATGACTACTGTTAAAAGTTATGACTTCCGTATTTATTTTAGTGCAGGGTTTTTTAGGCCGTCCTAATGCACGAAGGGAATGGGATTGCTTGCAGGTTTTCAGCCACTCCCTGATTAAGATGACATCTCAATGTCATAAACAATTTGCCTGAAGTCTAGCAACGAAACGTTGCATGAAAATATTTTATTGCTAGTTGGAAGCTTGTTTAACACTAGTGTTCCCTTTCTGTAATGTATTATTGATTTATTGAGACCCATCCTGAGTAAAACAAATGACACTCCATTTTATTGTTTTTCACCTTAATACCAGTTCCATTCTCAAAGGTATCCACACACCACATTAGACCCTCCTTACGCTCTGAAGGGGCAAGAAAGAACACATCACTACTGACAATACACTGTTGGGAATGTCCAATATGGAGACATAGACATCGCGTTTTCCTCTAGATATATCCATCTTGTTAGAACACAGCCCACCAGGTTAATACCAGACTTTCCCCTGTTGGTTTTAAACTACGTAAACTTGCATTTGGATATCCGAGTAATGGTGAGGAAACCTTTGGGAAGATTAAGCGTTATGCTCAGAACTTCAGGGAGCTCCCAGGATGTCTTAACCCGTGAGTCATGTGTGTGTGTGTTGTAACTCGGCTGTACATAGACAATTCATGTTTGGGCAAGCAACAAGGGAAGAAAATAAGGGTAGATACAGGTCACAGTCTGTGAGCATTATCGATTTTTCCGTCTGTTGTGTTTTTCAATATTGGCGTTTCTATTTGTAGTGGTGTGTTCTGTGGACCTGAGGCTAGGTCAGGGTCTTTCCCTGAACCTTAAGAAGATCCGACCGGACGCGGAGTGTCTGATGACAATGAACTCTGTGGCCATGGGGACCATCCTGGTTCCCTCATACGGGGTTGCACAACTGTCTTTCCAGGACTGTTCTCCAGCCGACGTTTGGGTCACGGCCAGCAGAGTCATCGGTGAGTACATTTTGAGTCATATATGTATCAATAGCCTGATTGTGGGATTTACCCCTCCTAAAGAACAGACGATAAAGTACTGAAACCAGCACAGTATTGTTGTGTTCAAAGTGATTCTATATTTTATTTTAAAAGCATGTGTTTATCACCAGCTGTAGCTCTGAGTAGCTATAGACGCTTAACTTCAGCTTGGCAAACCTCCTTTGTTGCTATAGAGCCAACCAGTAGTTCTTCGTCAGCAGGGTCCACCCTTATAATTAACTTGACTCTTGTACCTTTCCTGAAACGTGTTGAACAGCACTGGTTGTTATGCGGTCCTTGTAGTCGGTATGAGTACAGCGAAGACACACCACAGAGTGCCGCACACTGAGGTTTCTTCAAGCAACTCATTTTTTTTTCGGCTAGCTGATAAGTGAAAAGTGCCATCTATCCGACTATTATCTGTGTATTCCAGAAATGCTAGACTGCTAACCGGAACAACTTTGTCACACTTGGACATTTTAGCTGTAATAATAAAAGGAGATTAAAGAACAATTCAACATTATCCTCGAACTTTCAGTGACCATGAAACCGTTGTGTGTATTTTCTTCTTTCCCAGAATGCCCTAGTTTAAAGGCCTGCTCCAGGAAGCCCTTCCCCCTGCGCGTCCCCTCCCTGCCCGCCTGTCTCCCGGCCCCCCTGAGGAGCGTCACCTGGTCCCTGGTTCACTCCGCCAGGGGCAGCACGGAGATCCTCAGCCCCGGCGACGGGCTCAAGCGGTCGCTCCCCGGCCAGCTCTGCAACGGCAGCCTGGTGCTCGCCGTGGCTGAGGACGGCGGCCGCACGTCCCTCGGAACGTTCTGCCCCGGGGGGCCAATCCAGAGCATCCAGTTCCGCTCAAACGTGTCCATCACGGCCTCCGTCGACCAGGCGAGCCAGAGGGGGGTCCAGCTCTCCACGCCTCAGTCTCAGCTGGGGGCGCACTTCAAGGAGGAGATCACAGGTGAGACCTTTAGCGTACTGCGCCGCTGGGTCGCATTTTACTGATAGGCTGGTGTATGCTGGGATAGTACGACTGATATACAGTCTCCTTTGATTGGTATTGGGGTCATCGAGACTGTAACGGTGATTATGGGCTATAATCCGTGGTCCGTGGTCCTCTCGTTCTTTGCTCCGCGCGTCGCCCAGAGGACTACATCTTCACCCTGTCGCCGAAGGGAAGCGAGCCCACTCTCCTGGCCAGCCCCGGCTGGCCGACGGGCATGCAGTCGTACTCCAGCGTCTCCTGGATCGTCAGAGTGCCCGCCAAGCAGGAGGCCCACTTAGTGTTCGTCAACCTCAGCCAGCCCAAGTGCGGCAATCGCCACACCAGCATCCGGATCCGCCTGCTGGAGTCGGCCGAGGAGATGTACAGCCGGCGGGAGGACGAGGAGGCGGAAGAACAGGTGGACGTCCCCGGCTCCTTCTACCTGAACATATCCAACTGCAAGATGGAGAGGGGAGAGTTCAGCATGCGCACCGAGATGACGCTGGGCAAGAGCAGGAGTAAGCAAAGCACGCAAATGCATTCAAGAGATCCCAAAGTTACAAAGTGGAATTTGAATGAAGGGGCTTGAAATAAGTTGTATTGGGGAGGGAGGGACGGAGGGAGAGAGAGAGAGAGAGAGAGAGAGAGAGAGAGAGAGAGAGAGAGAGGAGAGAGAGAGAGAGAGGAGAGAGAGAGAGAGAGAGAGAAGAGAGAGAGAGAGAGAGAGAGAGAAGAGAGAGAGAGAGAGAGAGAGAGAGAGAGAGAGAGAGAGGGAGAGAGAGAGAGAGAGAGAGAGAGAGAGAGAGAGAGAGAGAGAGAGAGAGAGAGAGAGAGAGAGAGAGAGAGAGAGAGAGAGAGAGAGAGAGAGAGAGGAGAGAGGAGAGAGAGAGAGAGAAGCGAGAGCAGAGAGGGCGAGAGAGGGCGAGAGAGAGAGAGAGGGCGAGAGAGGGCGAGAGAGAGAGAGAGAGAGAGAGAGAGGAGAGAGAGAGAGAGAGAGAGAGAGAGAGAGAGAGAGAGGCGAGAGAGAGAGAGAGAGAGAGAGAGGAGAGAGAGAGAGAGGGAGGGAGAATATTATTTTGGTAGAGCAAGGGTTTCATGAGTGTTCTGTTCTTGTTTGGTGATGCGCAGACTTCCTGCTGACCGTCATCGCAAGCTTGGTGTCAGTCCTGCTGGTGGTCGCTGCTGTTGTGTTGGCCGTGGTCTGTGTGGTCATCAGGTGAGACACCATCTGGCCAATATACGGCGTCGGCAAAGTTGCATTGTTAACGATTTGTAAATAATTAATTACACACTATATTCTCATCCTTCCAAAATCCATGAATTTATTTTAATTACAATTTTATAAATTGTATATATTTTATAAGAATATCCTAGTTTATACTGTTGTTGTTTTTTGTGTTGTCTTTTAAAGGGACTCATTAAAATCGACTCACTTCTATTCATCTATTAATCGATCTACTTATCTCTGATGTTCTCAGGAAGAAGAAGAGGGAGCTAAGTCGCAATCAAGTGTCCGTCTACAACCCCGCCGGGACCATCTTCCGTCCCGGGGAGAGTAACCTGCCCGGTGAAGACGAGTACCACGTCTACGCCTCCATTGAGGACACCATGGTTTACACGCACCTGCTGAAGAAGGAGCTCGACGTGGAGGGGGACGCAGACGTGGACACGTACCGGCCGTTCACCGGGCCGACAGAGCCCCACAGACCACCGTCCGCTATCAACCCAGAGGTGGGCACCTACCGGCCGTTCCCGGGGACCCCTCATATAGGCCCGCCGGTGCCTCGAGCCAACCGAGCCAGTCGAGACCAGTCGGCGGCGCAGGACGACCTGCACGCCCCCGACGGCCAGAGTGACCTCGGAGCCCCCGAAGAGCCCGCCTCGGAACGGCAAGTGCTGGGGAATCGGATTGAGCCGGAGGGCAGTGACTGAAGAGGGAGACCGGTGGAGAACACATTCCCTGGAGTAGGATGTGAGAGAACCCATGCCACCGCAGCACCTTAGGAAGAGGCCGTCCACCTCTTTTCAGTCGCTTTAGTCCCACCAAAGCCACAGAGGATGAGAATAGGACGAACTTGGTCCAAGCCCTCTTGGACCAAATTCATACCTGGTAGGAATGCCTCGGTGCCAAGATGCTCACGGTGTTAGTGATATGGTCAACGGACCTGAGACATGGAGAGCTAATACACTCTGTGTTTGGCAGAATTTGGAATATTTGCATTTCTTTGAAGTAGTTTATTTTTCGACTATTTATATTTGTGTTATGTGGTACTCTATGTGAGTACATTTTGTGTCAAACTGGATGAGGGATGTTACAACACACAATATGTATATATTTTGTTCTGTGTCTCTGTTTTGCCTGAGTAATGAAATGCAGATTTCATAATGACAAATTAATAATAAATCAATCTTTGTACGATTTCTTCTTAACCATTGTGATCATGATTTTAATTATTGTCATATTCACTCATCACTATGATTGGCTCCTTTTGGTCCCAGGCCATTAAAAAATAGGTGAGCATCCCATGTGAGAATCAGTCGGCTCAAAATGTCCAACGACAGCTTTACAGCAGGGACAGAGAGAGAACGCTGTATGCCTTTGGTTTTTCATAGTGTGGAAAGGTCCATTTCCCCGCATGAGAACTTCAGTATTTGCGTAATCACAGCCTGCTGTCAGGGTTATTTTCCTTCTAATGTAAAACATATTCAAATATCGGATAACTGACATTGTGGGATTTGTAGTCAATGTAGAATTTCTGCCAAACAATTATTCACTGCCTCAAAATACCTTGTGGATGTATAAAGTGTTCTCAGGTTGCAGGCACCGATCAGATGATAAGAAACATCCCCGGTAAACATCAGGTCAGAGACACACGTAAGAGCTTCTGTTGTTTACTCAACTCACCGCAGTGGAAGACCGGAGAAGAACAGCAACTAATCCTTTAAGTGCGTTTGCATACAGTCACTGAGCTCCTAGGACTGTTTGTGATCAAACCTCGCAGCCCCCAATTTCCGATAAAGAACCTCTTCGGACAACCAAAATGTGCAACGGCAAGGGCAGAATTATCGTTCAGTTTTTTTTGCTTATAAAAAATAAATAGTCTGCAATCAATGTTTCTTTAAAATGTATAACGCAAATGTATGATACAAATTGAGTCAAATGTAATGCTGATGTGTTTATTAGTAGTATATTATGACACAGTATCGCGGGACTACATTTGCGAAGCAACAGGAAATTGTTTTTTAGCTTTCTCAGTCCTGCATTCCTGACAAGCTACGTCATTTAATTACGTTTTAGAAATGAGTAAATCGATTTTGTTTTTTATTTGCATGCACAGGTTACAACTTCCTATGAATATCGGTTCACACATAAACATGCTTCATGTTTTACAAAAGGACAACAGGGGCAGCCCTCGTTAAACAATATTGAACTCACACACAGAGACCTTTTCAGCGCGGCAGTTTTCATCAAACCATTTCCCATTGGCCGAGGTGGACATGATGGCACAGTTCTGGCCCTGCCCACCGTCGGGCTGCAGCGTGATGACGGTCTCCCAGTTCTTGAAGCGCACAGCCTGCCCCGATTGATCCTCCCACTGGCCCTCAGTGACCATATCATTGATCCCTAACCAGACGTGCTCCTCTTGGCCGATGCTCTGGAGCACGTACTCATAGAGCCGGTCGTTTTCATCCCCGGTCACGGGGGTTCCCAGGCTGCCCCCCTTGGCGATGCAGTCTTCACTGGCTGCATGGTAGTTTTTCTTCACAGGATCCGCCAGGAAACACTTGCCCAGGACCTTTGTGCCCCGCAAGCAAACTTTTGCGGTAGTGGTGGTCAGTAGAACAAGTTAGAAGTCAGTTCTAGTATGTTACAACCCAAAGTGCCTTTCATACAATATAACCCCAAATCAATGTTTCAATAATAATAACTCAATTCTAAAACATTGTTTGTATAGGAGTTGATTGTTGGCAAGGGATCCCTTTCAGGCACTATACCTGTTTGTAATGCTTGATGTTCTTTCAGTAGATTCAGCTCTTCTACAATATCATCAATCTGTTTCTGCATCTTCTCGATCACAGCATTGTTTGCAGCCTCTGTTGAAGTAACAAGAGGAACCACATGAAGATCAAGATCTGTCCTTAGGCAATCTTGGCTTTTGTTCCTTGGCTTCTGATGAGCGCCCTGTATTTAAAGTGCTGCAAAGACCACAGAGGATGTGTGCAATGAAATGATTTCCTCTGAAAGGTCGCGAAAACATGCCTTACCTTTCCTCGCGTTCTTCTTCTTTGCACTTGCAGGGGTCTGCTGAAGAGTGGGGGTCACCAGCAGGAGACATAATATCAAGCAAGCCCTTCTAAGGTCCATCACAAAAACACGTTTTAAAGGCGATGTGAGGGCTGTTTTCATGTACTGATGGTGAAACACCAAAGCTCTGTGTCGCTGCGTGGACTTGGCCAAAAGCAGATGTGAATCTTACACCCCAGTCGTGGTGGCACAGTATTGTATGAGGAAATCCTTTCTTGAACACACCAAATGGTTTACAGATGTCTCATTATTGTCTTATATTAGTGCCTTTTTTTCCTGCCTAATGCAGGACTCCAGGCAGATGAAGCTGTATTTTAACAGCATAATCAATAGCTACTTTGGCTGTTTCCATACCAATCGGGGGCCACTAAAGAGACAAAGCAATTAAGCAAAAGACTATTAACCAATCTTCATTTAGCATGTGTTTCAAGAGAATTCCTGGCTGCCTGCTAATCGAATTGAACTTAAATCCCTCAGTGTTACTGGCACACAAGGCCTGCTCTATTCCTAGCGATTGTCGGCCAGAGGTGAGTGTGTTTTGGCCCTTAGTCCAGGGTCTGCATCTGGTTCCGCTCAGGAAACTGGAGCATGCCCAGCCGACAGATGGGCAGAGGCTTACATCATGTGCAAAACGTTTGTTTTGGTTGTTTTCATTTGTTTTGAACATGTCTTCCTTAGCATGCTGTCCTGACTTTAAGCATGGAAAGTCAAGCAAGCGGAACCCTCTGAGCGCTGCTTAAATACTTTTCTGGTTTACAAGCAGTACGAAAAGCCATAATAATTAACCTCTCAAATTTGCAGCCTCAGTTATGGTTCACTGGGTGAAAAAGTGGTTACTCAACTATGAACATATTTAGACTACACTTTTGTTTTTCTTCTATTACTCTTCTATAAGCCTGACAATGAACAAGGACATGTCTTAGTTGTATTATTTATTGAACAATTTCTACATAATCAATTGAAAATCAAGCATTTAGCCCTTCCACCAATTGAATATTTGTCATAAAAGAAGCAATGTAAAAAATCTCCAGCCAAGGCAGTTTGACCATTTGATCAAATAAATTACCAAGTTAACTAAATAACTAAGTTACCAAAAGTTAGGATTTCACTGTGCAAAGTTCTCATGGGTCTAAAGGGAAGTTCATTACAACGTCTCTGATTCAGAGATCCATTCTGTGTCTCAAGTGTTGGAGGAAGTGCAAAGGTCACTCTTCTGTACCAACTGCATAGGGGGTTAGTGAGTCAACAGTCAAACACGGCAGCGCTGAGTTTCAGTCCTGAGAACGTGGCCATGGCATTAAGCAATACCCCTTCCCTTAGATCAGATGGGGGGGATGTCTGCATTGCTAATACCAACTGTCCGACAATTTAACTAAACAGTGAAGATTCTGTCTACAGTGACAGTACTGAATTGCATAACAGGGTTTTAGTTTTCCCACACCCTCTGTGGTTGGAGAACAGGGTACAGCAAGGCAGAGAGCTATGGGCGCCTGTACCGGGTGCAAAATAGCTTCGGTCTCTTAATGATCGCTAAAGGGTTGGAGAAAGGGTGCATCTAGAGTTAGGAAATGGTCTCTCACAAAATACCTCTCCAATATCCAAATACTGGAGCTTCTGTATTCGCTATTGTTGTATATTCTCAAAGGAGCTCATTTCAAACCCACAATATGCAAAAAAAACGATCTCAAACTAAACAATCAAACAATACTAACAGATGAAAACATTGATGCCGTCAAATGACCGTAATCGACGTAAAAGAAATGAGGCGGAAATAAAAACATGAAAATATGAGTTTGGAGAAATAAATAAAGGATGGTAATCTGAAAACACATGACGAGTCCTCTTCATCTTGGTTACCATGGTGAACATGGTACCCCACTCGCTGCTAGAAGCTTCTCCAGAAAATGTAGGCACTCTCTCTCTGGTTCACGTCGGACAAAGCACTGCAAGGAAATCACATATGAGCATTTTAACTAAACATTCTCCAAAGGAGTGCTTGGGGAACTGGGGTAAAGAAAACACAAGGATCCATTCTTTAAGAGAGTACTTAAAGGAGGGAAGGAGGAACATGTCCAAATACAACTAAACGGTGATAGGATGATTGTGATTTGAAGCGATGTGTAGTTGTAGCATCACAGGTTAATACTAACATGCATGGTGGGGTGTTCCTGTACCAGTGGCGTCACTAGGCTGTTTCATTTGGGGCAAAAGCCCCGGATATTATTTAATTACCCCCGAATCTTATTAAAAAAAACAACAACTTCCTTTTTCTTTTTTTTCTTTTGCTTGCTTTACACTAGAAACAAACATTGGGATTCCAGGGGTATCTCAAAGTAGTCTAGTCCTTCTAGGTAGTCCTTCTGGCAAGAGCATAAACGATTTAAAAAACATAACCAGTTTATCTGGGGATGAGCAGCACAGCAGTCAGGAAACTATTTAAAGCTATAATGAACTGTGTATTGTGTATATTTATGTAAAGCATTATGAAAAAATTTGAATGTATGAATTCATTTCCCCTTTCCCTCTGGGCTAAGCCCCGGTTATTTCAGAAACACCCGTGCCCTGTACGATTGGCAATACGTCTTGTGACACCAAAGAAACGACCGTTTTCTTAGGTCAGCAATTCTGGAAGAGGGTGGGGGGGGTTAGGTGAGGAGGATAGGAGAAGTCGGGACACAGTTTGCACAACAGCTGTAGTGTAGGGGGGGGGACGGGGACGGGGGAGTGCACCGACTGTGGGGTCCAACAGCGCCCCACAGTGGGCAACATGAGTGATTACTTGTCACGAACCTCTCCCGAGTGTTGTTCTCACATCAGAGCTAGGGAGTTTATTATTAGAGGAGGGATGGAAACAGAAGAGAATTGAAAATAACAAGAAATGCAATGCAAAAGTAAAACAAAGGGTATTCATTCGTTCATCCACAGCAGTTGTTTTGGTCGTTCAAATGCACACTCCAGGGTCCCGTCACAAACTACAGAACCGCTGGTCAAACCGACAGAACAACAAACGTCCCGTACTGTAGCGTCAACACAACAGGACAACCCCAAAAACCAACAGCTTACCTTTGAGGATGTAGTCTGTTAGTAGACTGGGCACCTTGTCACTGTTTTCCTTCATAGCTTGAAGAACTGCAAAAACAAACAGAAGAAATAGATGCAATCATACTTCACTTGTCTAGGGTTTAGCGAAGCAGTTGGTGGAAGATGAAAACCACTGCATGACTTGTCTAGTTCTGGCTTAGCGGTCATGAAGTTAGTGGGAGATGAAACTCACTGTTGGTCAAAACTTGCAGGTCTTCAATTGATGGAGGACCAACTCTTTTTTCGTAAGGTATTAATGTGGTCAAATACTGGGGGGGGGGAAAAAAGGACATGGAAGATCCACATTTGTATGTGTTGCAGTTAAAATACCAACATAATAATAACATAAATCAACACTGGTTTACGGCATTTTTTCACGGTTAAGAATGATTGAGAAGAAGGAAGTCGTTTCATATAAAAAGGATCTTCTAGAGATGTGTTTCTGAGTTTTATTATTATCCTCTCTTCACAGAAGGTCCTTCTGTCGGAGAAAGTAGAGAGTAACCTGCTGAGTTTCACTGCATCCACTACCAAAAGTTTGCCGGAAGCCGTTTTGAAACACAGAGGTAAATCCCTCCACGCTGAAACGCTGGAGAGAGAGAAAAAGAAGAGAAAAAGAGAAAAATATGATAAGAGATTAGGACACCAGCAGGAATTAATTCAGGAAAACCAAAGCAGAGATCGGTTTAGCATAGGAGTCACACAAGGAATAAAAAACGGATTATAGGATCAAAATTAAAATCAAAAACTAAAAACGTTGTAGTCCGCCACACACTGTGTCCGAGAGGCTTAACCCTCCGCTGAACATTGACATCAATCACTGCCCGGACGGAGCTCCACACAGCCACACACACACACCCTGGCCATTATACTACGTGTCTGAGAAGCCCTCTCTCCGCCGCGGACTTCAACCACAACCATCGAAGGGGTCAAATAAAAAAAAGGGGTCAAATCAAACTGACTGCTCCACGGGTCTTCTCAGGCTGGCTCTGGGGGTTCTTCAGCTTCTTCCTCCTCCTCTGTGACTCCCGGTACTCCTTCTGCCGGTTCTGCACGTCGATGAGGACGGCGATGAAGCTGTTCTTCACCTCCTTCTCAAAGTCCAGCTCCTCGCGACGAGCCAGCTCCTGGATCAGCTCCTCGGAGAACGTCTGGATGTTGGTCTCCGTCTCCTGCAGGAGCTCGTTCAGCTCGGCGACACTCAAGGCCCCTAGCCCTGGAAACGCACGCCGCAGACACAAACAAACACGTGCATGCACGCAGAGGCACGGGCCCACACAAACAGACACACACACACACACGCACATGCATGCACACGCATGAGCACAAACGCAGACACCGTACACACAGGGACGCACACACACACATAAGCAAATGGATGCACAGGCCCCCACACCAACACACACACACACACACACACACACACACACACACACACACACACACACACACACACACACACACACACACACACACACACACACACACACACACACACACACACACACACACACACACACACAAAGTTCAATCAGACAAAACAGTTTGAGTAATGAGCCACTGAATTGGCCCAGATAAATATCACTGTCTTGTGAAAAACATCCTTGTACATCAGAAGGGGTCGCGACCCATCATGAATATCAGCCCGCCATGGTCATGTGATCACTCACTCTCCTCGTAACCGGAGCCTCTGCGGTTCTCCAAGGATAAGGAGGCCTCCAGGTCTAGAGAGTCCTGCATCATCTCTTCTAGCTCCTCCATCACCTGCCAGAAGGGACACACACAAGCACAACGATCAAACACACATACATAGAAAAGATCAATCAAATAAACACATACATATAACAAAGAACAATCACACACCCAAATACACACACACACACACACACACACACACACACACACACACACACACACACACACACACACACACACACACACACACACACACACACACACACACACACACACACACACACACACACCACACACACACACAGACAAACACACACACACACACACACACACACACACACACACACACACACACACACACACACACACACGGCAAAGATCACACACACAAACACATACACACATACACACACACAAATTAACAATCACACACACGCACATAGCAAAGAAAAATACACGCACACACAGCACACACAGCCAAAAAAAACATCCCACGCGCACAAAGCAAATAAACAATAACACACAGAGATATACACTCAATGTATCACGGGTAAAAATGTGAATCAGTCTTGAGGATAAAGTCCTGTGTGCCGACCCCAGCCTTAGGCCGGGGGAGGACGGCCGCGGATGCTTACCTGCTCAGCTGTGAAGAGAGGCTCCTGGTGTAGGAAAGGGACAATGATGGAGTGCATGTCCAGCTGTTCCCTCAGCCCCTCCTCCTCTTCCTCCTGCCCAACAGACAGCTCTGCCGTTACATCACTGCTCCTCTGCCGTGGAAACACAGGGGGAGGGGATTTCATCAAAACCCTAAACCCTGGCACAATTACTATCTGCGATTTGGGCGACAAACAGATTGGTGGGTCGGGGGAGGGGGGGGGAGACGGGAGAGGGGACTGAGACGGGTCAGTTGGGGTTTATCTGGGATCCAGCAGTCTACTATGCTATAACGGGGTTACACTTTGTTTCCTGTTTTCGTTACGGAGATATTGTAGCGAAGAGAGTTGACTGTAAGATGCTGGATGGATAATAAGTGTGTCTTTGCAGTACTTAGTCTACATGGTATTATTTTTTTAGAAACCTTTAACAGACCCTTTCCTTTACAGTTAAATACTGCAGGGCGAGTTTGTGTTAGACTGCATGTAATTGTGCACCAATTACATGCATATGGATCCCGGCCTCCAGCCAAATCATTGGTCGAAACAAATATGAGCAAAAAGAAACACCCTGTTCACAAAGATTTGGAAGAAATATGCCATCAGAGTTCATCTCCTAATCTTAATATGAATCTTGAGTCTGATTGGCCAGACTAGACGGGGCCTGACTCACTTGGCTGGGCCCCAGATTGAGAGGGAGTGTGTGAAGGGAGCGCGTCCGGGAGTGTTTCCAGTCGATGGGCGTCACACAGCCATAGCTTTGAGTCAGAGAGTTCCAGACCCTGGGTAAAAACAGAGAGCAGACAGACCGTATGATTTAGAAGTATACGTTTACAATCACAAGTACAACATGTATTACCTTTGTAAACACATTGACATAGTCTAGATTCTAGACTTCACTGGACATTTCACTGGAGCATTAGCTGCTATTGGGTCAATGGAAGCCAAAAAGGTCTGTTTTTATTGATTTTGCATACTTATTTTATAATAAAACAAAGGGTTCTTGAGTAATGTGATTTTTTTTTTTATATAGTTAGGTATAATCTTACTTGGTCATCATATAAGGCAAAACCAATATGAAGTAAATTCTGGTCCAATGTGGCCCTCAGTCTCACTTTGTACACACATTGTTATTGTGTTGTTGTTACCATGTCAACACGCACTTCCGGAGTGGTCTGCTCCAAAAAAAAATGCTATTAAATCCTCATGCATAATTCATGACAGTCCATTATACAGCCCTTGGGAAAACCAATGACGGTGGAATCCAATCCGTCACATTTCCAGAGCCGATCTTGTTACAACACTGGAGGGATATCCCCTAACCACCTAACCCTAACCCTAACCTACAGAGCATAAGAAAGACTTGAACAACACTCACTCGTCCTGTCTCAACCACGTGTCCTCTGTGATTACGTAGGCGGGAGAGACGCGCCTGCCGTATTCTCTTTCAGCATTTGGGAAGCGCACGGATACAAACAACTTGTCCTCAGCATCTTGGACCAGGTTTTCCATTGACTTGGAGGAGCTGCAATAAACATCTCCTGGGTCACTTCTGTGTAGTTCCGAGAGGCTCTCCAAGACTCCCGGAGCGTCTTCTGTCTTCACGACACTTTTGCGAATTTCGTGATCTGAAACCATCGTATTATAGACGAACGGATCCTGCAGCTCATCCTCGAATGGAGCGACGAGCGCCGCCATGGCTGCCTGTCCGCGCGGACCAGCGTACGCTCCCTGATGAATGATGCACGAGCCGGAGGAATGCCAAGCCTCAGCATCCTCTTAGGCACAAGCACGAGAGAGCATTCGGTGTTGAAGCGTTATCCCGGTCTACCTCAATTTCCGCTGGAATTGACATTCCTGTCCGCTCTCTCACCGCTGAACACAATGTAACGGAAATGCACGCCCTCTCTCTCTCTCTCGCAGTATCCGAAGGTCCCGCCCTCTCTCTCTCTCGCAGCTGAACCCATGTATCTGAAGGTCCCGCCCTCTCTCTCTTTCGCAGCTGAACCCATGTATCTGAAGGTCCCGCCCTCTCTCTCTTTCGCAGCTGAACCCATGTATCTGAAGGTCCCGCCCCTCTCCTCTCTCGCAGCTGAACCCATGTATCTGAAGGTCCCGCCCCTCTCTCTCTCTTCGCAGCTGAACCCATGTATCTGAAGGTCCCGCCCTCTCTCTCTCTCGCAGCTGAACCCATGTATCTGAAGGTCCCGCCCTCTCTCTCTCTCGCAGCTGAACCCATGTATCTGAAGGTCCCGCCCTCTCTCTCTCTCGCAGCTGAACCCATGTATCTGAAGGTCCCGCCCTCTCTCTCTCTCGCAGCTGAACCCATGTATCTGAAGGTCCCGCCCTCTCTCTCTCTCGCAGCTGAACCCATGTATCTGAAGGTCCCGCCCTCTCTTTCGCCAGTAACGGTAATTCGGAGCATCACCATCGCCGGCGGTCCGCGGTGAGAGAGGACGCGAGGAGCCACCGATACATTGTGTCTGTGTCAGTGTCACTCAAAAGCAGCCCCATCCCGACCAGAACAAGTTCAGTAGGCCTACTAAATAAATACAATAGTACAAAAAAAACGTGATAGGCTTTCGTCATTATTTGAGTAGGGGAAACAAGTTAAATAAATAATTAAACAGACACCCGGCCGGACCACAAACACGAACAACGACCCGCAGTGGAACAATGCAGGAATTAAAGTTTCCCCCATGGCCTGCAGCCAATTGGTTACTAAAGGCAACCGATCTCAAACAAACCCTTCTTTCTGGTCCCAGTGCGTCCACAAGCCCTGCCTGTGTCTACTAGGTCATATTTACATTTTACTTCAACACGGCTGCGTTTTTTTCAGTCTGTGAAGGAAGGCGCTTGTTCATTCAAAAAGCCAAGTATAGTGAAGCCCTTCATTTATAGGCGGAATGACCTCGCCTTTATCCATGTTGAAGAAACAAAAGCGCGTTGCTTTACCGGGAGCCAGCGGGTGAGCTTTATAAGGTTATGTTTCAGGCTATGGCTGCAGGCCATAGAGAGATCAGTAATAACTATGAGCCTGCCTGCCAAGAAGAGATCAATAATGTCTGTAATGTAATCTATATTTGAAGCTGGCTATCTTTGTTCTGCAGGGGCCTGAGCAGCGATGCATTTAGGGGACAGCTGTTCCCAGGTAGGCTTCATGTATAACACAGTCATCGTGTTTTTCTGTATGCCTGATTCTAAACTACTAAACAAGTAGTTGATTTTGGTAGTTGTACAACAAGGCCTAATTGATTCAAATGAAAAAGGTGAAAAATAGGTAGGCCTATTCATAGTTGTATCGCAATATTATTCCCCAAGGGATATATATTTAAAACAGAGCTACGTGACAATAATCACCAAATTAATACATCATGATGTAGAAGTCTGATGTTGTCCACCAGAAGGTCCGCCCAGTGACCTGGAGCTCCTGTCCTCCATGATGCAGAGACTGACTCAGCTTGAAGCGACGGTCAAGAGCCAAGCAAAGGAGCTGGAAAACAAGGTAAGCCCTTTCCACATCCACCCAGAGACATGTCTTAAATGATTAAATCAATTCAATAAATTAAAAATTAAAATAAAACCGATTTATTTTTCATTGCTTTTGCACCAAAAAACTTAATAAACCATTGCTTGATCCAAGTACTTTTTATTATTGCTTAATACACTTCCTCAACCGTTTTTCTTTAATTCTTTATCATCCAAAGGAGAAAAAGATCACAATTCTGGAGAGAAAATTAAACCTCACAGGTAATTATCTATGGAGGATTTTCTTGATGGCAGTAAAAAGCGTATGTCCATGGTTATGTTTGCAAGGTGCCTGATGAACTCAATTTGGCCTATCTCTGTATTAATATCTGAAATTAGAGCCCAAGAAAGATGTGGCGGAGCCAAGAGGATCTTATGAAGACCTGTCGCCGGCTCCACACCCAAGTGACTGAAATGGAGGTACTTCCATTGACGATCAACGAAGTACAAGTACAAGGAACCCATGGTCTCAACATCACTGGAATCATAACGTCAACCAACAGAGCACCTGTGTTCTGGGCAGAGCTTCCTCGTCGACTACGGTCTGATGTGGGTGGGAGACGGAGAGGACGGCGAGGAAACACTCCAGCTGGAGGTGGAGGAAGCGGAGCAGGAACAGTCCCAGGGCACAGAGAGAACCCTATGGCACCCAGGTTGTTCAACCCGTTTGAAACAATAATATGCTGGAGCTTTAAATGTGCTGAATGTAAGATTTAAGAGTTGTAAAAGCAAAATTTCTATATAGATATCTATATAGATCTATATCTACATCTATATAGATATATCTATATCGCTGTATATATATATATATGTAAATATATGGTGTGTATATATATATAGATATACACAGTATATAAACATAATAGATAGATATTTAGTTAATGGCCATTAGCTATCAGACCATTCTCTCTTCCAGACACCTCTGCAGTCGCCGGCTTCCAGGTGAACTTCGACCTGCTCTTGCAGAACATCAGGCAGCTGAACCTCCTGGCAGGGGAGGGGGAGTCCTTTGTCCAGCCCACGGCTGTCGGCGCTCAGCTGGCTACAAGGGAACCCATTCAGCTTCGCCTGTACAGCAACGGCATCCTGATGTTCGAGGGCCCTTTCCGCTCTCACCAGGAACCCAGTACTCAGGTGACCTCACCCAGGCGATTATGTTCTCGATAGATTAGATAGAAATAGATTGTTTCTTTCTTTATTACATCGATGCGGCTCTCGGCTTCACAGCGGTGCCTGCGAGATCTGATGGATGGATATTTCCCCTCTGAGCTGCAGGAGAGATTCCCCGAAGGAGTGCCTTTTCAAGTGTGTATACATCTACAGCCTGTCTTTGTTGCTTGCGAGATCTTATTTGATCTTAATTGTTTAACCTCGTTTCCCAGGTCCACGACAACCGGCATGAGGAGTTCATCGACAGGCCACTCTTCTCCGGAAAAGGCCTAGCGGTTGGTGCAGTGAGAAACACTATATCCTCTATCCCTGGTGCGTTCAGGGCTCAGCACACATCACAACCTGCAGAAACATTCTGAACTGGATAAATATTCTGAATTGTAAAAAAGGGCTGACTCGACTTGATTTACAGGCAGAAAGTTGACTAAGGACCAGTTCCTGAGCAGATTGCCGAAGGTGGTAATCAAGGGGGGTAAGGTGATTCGATATCAGGAGCTCCGTCGAGGCCACGCTGCAGGTGAGGCTGAAAGGTGGTCTGATAAGAGACTTCAAACTGAAAACGGTTCCCACATTCACAGCTATTGTATTGTTCTCACCACTATACACACACCCTGGTTTTAATCACACACAGAGGGTGCATGAGTGGGCTTTTGTAAATAAGCGTTGACGTTTGTCAGGTGACCTAGAGCCAGGAAGTAATTGAAGCGATGTAAACAGTTGTATCAGCGTACTGTTCATGTTCCTTCCATCATGTCGTCGAATGTTGCGCCGACAATGTTGCGCCGTCAATGTTTACCGACAATGCGGCCCTTAGCATTAGGGCCTCATTGTCAGTAAAGCTCCGGAAACTATGCCTTTTCTTCTAATAAGTCTTTTACCTCATTTTATCGTGTGATCAATGCTTTTTTAAAAAGGGTTCATCCAGCAGCCAGAACAGTCCGGTAACCTTTATAGACACTCCGGCACTGAGGGCTATGAATGAGAGGTACTCATCCCTTTATCCAGCTCAGTCTTGTTCTAGAATAGAAGCGCCTTGTCCGCCACATATTAGCATAAACACAACAAACCCTCACACTCAGGCTGGAGATAAGTGGCTCCAGTCGCCACCCGTCTGCTGATGATGAGGATGTGGCCACACTGCGGGTCAAGTCTGAAGACGGCAATCACAGTTACATTCTGAAAATGCACGTCTCAGAAACCATAGGACACCTGCGCCGGTACCTGGAGAAACACAGGTGAGGCTGACCGTGTCAAAGCAGAGGACATTTATCTTTAGTCTTATCGTTATCGGTTATTTGTACTGAAATAATGGAAGCACTGAAGCGATGACCGCCAGGTGTAAACAAAAGGCTTTCCTCATTTCCTGTGTTGCAGAGGGGAAGGTGTTCCTGAATTATGACGTCTTCAGTGTGTTCCCACGGCGATGCTACAGTGATGAATCCCTGACACTTGCCGGTTGTGGGCTAACACCAAGTGCTACTCTGCTGTTGAGACCTCAGAAAGCCTCTTCCCAAAGTACTGATCCCTCCAATTAAGCAAAGCTAAAGATTGCGCAAATGAACCGTCACTGACAAAAAACTGTTGTTGTGTTTAAGTGTGTGGTGGTCAAAACTAGAAGCAAGCTGGAATTATGGTTTTCCTACCAGAATAGTTTTTAATAAAGTCTTTATTTCTAAGTTTTGAGTCAAGGGCAACCATATGAAAATATAAACATCTCTTCCATTTGACAAACATTAGAAATGGTAAGGCATGTGGTAGCAGACTGCAAAACAAATAAAAACAAATGTTAGCTAGCCAACACTGTTATCGATCCATCCTATTGTATTATAACCAATCACCAGAATAATAAACAACAACACCAACAAAAAAAAAAAGACTAAATCCAAGTGTAGTGTTTATCCTGCCTATACAAAGAGTTTCTATCCTATATAAGCCAATTGAAACGTAAACGCTGAGTGACATCCTCTAGATAGGGCTGAGTCTACCTAGATATCACAGGATGTAGCTGCTCTTAACACAGTTCATGTCTCTACAAAGAACAGTGAACAACAGGCCTCTTCAGGCCTCAGGATAGCCCTGGAGTATTTGTTACAATCACAGTCTGGGAATGTACTGATTATTATGTTTGCTGATACACCGAAGAGGTGGGAGATTAAAAGAGTTAATGGCCAATTGCGCTTTAAAGTCGAAATTAATTGAATTTACAAATATCACAAGCAGAGGCACGGTTTGGATGAATTCACTCAAAACACAGCCTTACTGTGGAAGAACACACACTTAATGCAAGGAGAAAATACCTCTGCTAAAAGGTTCTTTCTTGAAAACTCCTAGCACTGCTACCGTCTTCTGTAATACTACACCGTCCGCCATCTTCAATAATGGCATGAAATGTAACCATTCCAGTTTAATGCACTCAAAAACAAAAACCACGTTATTTCCAGTTGATTGTCAACCACTTCCTGTTTTCTCCTCTTAAGAGAGAAAGTAAGATATTAATAAGTTATGTCTACGGGGATAGTTACTGATATACGAAGACAAAATCTATCCATCGTTGACAAAAATAAAACACTTTTTCGGCAAGCGTGATAAAACCATCCAACAGAAAGAAAAACACACAGGACACTGACGCGTCCGTCACGACCACCTCAGTTCCTTCCATTAGAGGTTGGACTGGAACCATTAGCTGTGGGACGAGTCCCAGACCACAGGGACCCTCCAGAAAAACTCGTGTTGGGAGCACAGCTCGGGCCGAGAACAAATACAATGTTAAAAAGGGTACCGGTCCGCATCCAGAGTTCGTTCATAACGTCCTCCTGGAGGGACGAGGGGGTCATTGGGTGGTGCAGTTCTCGCCCATGTCCTGCGCGTAGCGATCGGAGACCGTGGTGCGTAGTTCCTCCACGTCCCGGCGGAGCTGCTTTGCCTCGACCAGCTTCTTCTGCAGCACCTCCGGACTCAGCCAGTCCTCCACCTGCTCTCCCACCGTGGGGGGGCCTTGGACGGCAGAACAAACACAAGAGTCATCGTCACGACGTCGAGACCAGGGGCTTCCCCGACTGTCTCCGTGTCAGAGTCCTAACACAGAGCATAAGACACTTTCTAAAACAGGTTTCAGCAAGTCAAATTTAAGACTTTTTAATACCACCTTGAATGAAATTTAAGACCTAAAACACGCGATGGTGGGGGGTTGGCAACAGACGCGAGCCAACTTCGGAAACGGACGTCTTCCAGCCAACTGTCCTTGAGTTTGCACCTACCCATTGTCGCAGACTAGCTAGCAAGCACGCAGATAATCGTTTATATATGCAGCTAGCAAGAAAGAAGCCTCTCTACACGTCCTCGCTGAAAAGTCCCGATAAAAATAAAAATATATATAGTCCTGCCCGACAAATTTAAGACCTTGAGTTACAGTATTTAAGACCAGCATATGACATTTGTAACAGAATTTAAGACTTTTTAAGGCCTTAAATTTAGAAACATGAATTTAAGACTTTTAAGGATGCGCGGACACCCTGTAAGAAGGTCTAAAAGCCTGGGAGACGACGTCCGTCCCGACCCGACCAAGCGCTGCTTTACCCGAGATGCCGAGCAGGAGGGAGAGGTTGGGGTCCTGTCCCTGGGAGCGCTGCGTCAGCACGTTGCACAGCGAGCGCAGGTCACACAGGCACGAGGACATCTCGCCGTGCAGCCGCTGCGTGAGGCGGGCCGCCGCGGGCTGCGGGCCCGACGAGGCCCGGTGCTTCCACTCGCCGTCCGCCATCCTCTCCTGCAGGGTCAGGTTCTGCTCCATCAGGTCCTGGTTCTGAACGCAGAGCTGGAGCGGACGGCGAGAAGTGTTAATGGGAACGCGGTTCCTGCTTCCTTTAGTTCCAATGAGTGGTGGTGGGGGAGACCATAGCGAACCAAAAGGGGCTCTCTTGAACCCGGCGGGGGGTTCGAGTCGCAGCTCACCTCCTTCATGGCGGTGCGGAGCTCTAGGAGGCTCCGTTCCTTGGAGAACACCTCCTCCCGGAGCGCCTGGGAGCCGCCGTCCTCCTGAGACGCCTGCTCCTCTAAAGCCTTCGTGAACACACGAACCACGCACACACACACACGAAATGAACGAAACTATCCCGACTAGAACGGTGCACCGACGACATCGAAACCGACGAAACTATCCCGACTAGAACGGTGCGACGGTGACGACATCGAGCAACACTCGCAAAAGTAGTCCGTACCCGAAGCTGCGATCCGAGCTGTTCCATCATACGGTGTTGCTTCTCTATGACCTGCAGAGAGAGAGGACGTTATTACGCGTAGGCCGTGATCCCGTTCTCAGTAAATGTTGAAACGCACTCAAAAAACAAAAACACGTTATTTCCTGTTGATTGTCAACCACTTCCTGTTTTCCCCTCCAAGAGAGAAAGTAAGATATTATTAAGTTATATCTACGGGGATAGTTACGGATATAAGAAGACAAAATCTATACATCGTTGACTAAAATAAAACACCTTTTCGGCAAGCGTGATCCAACAGAAAGACAGGACACTGTCGCGTCCGTCACGACAGGTCAGTGCCTTCCATTTACAAGAGGTTAGACTGAAACCATTTAATCGTTTATCACGTTGACCACTAGCTGTGGGACGAGTCCCAAACCACCGGGACACTCCAGAAAAACTCGTGTTGGAGAACAGCTCGGGCCGAGAAACACTGTTAAAAAAGGGGGGTACCAGATGAGAGCAGAACAACCACCTTCTTGAGCCTCTGCTGCTCGTCCCTCAGGACACTGTTCTCCGCCCGGAGCGTCTCCGCGTCCAGCGAAGGCAGTCGGGCCCCGTCCTCCAGTCCCTCCTGCACCCGCTCCTGCAGACTAACCGCACACGGGGACAAGACGGCTCAGGTCTACTCCGTGCACTGACCCGAGAGTGTCCCGGACCCCGGAGACATTGGGCGAGCGAGGGAGGGAGCGTACCTGGTGACGGTGGTCAGAAGCTCCCTCTCCTTGCGCCGCTGTTCCTCCAGCAGGGCCTCCTTCTCCCGGGCGTGGGACCGGGCCTCCTCCAGGCTCACCCCTTGCTCCCGGAGCCGGCCGTGCAGCTGGGCCGCGTTCTCCTCCGCCTGCAGCAGCTGGGAACCCAACCGAGTCAGTCGCCGGACGCACTCGTTCCCTCTGCAGTGCACTCTATCCTCAGTGTTGGGACTGTTGTGTTGTGTTGTTCGAGTGCACAGAGTGCTCCCTACAGAGTGCAGTACTTAATACCAGCGACGGCACGCTCCGTTCCCCGCTATATCCCCATGAGGCATAGTGGTTTTATTGTCCTTAAGAGTCACACAATGGCGGTCATTGTTTGACGGCTTGTTTATGCGACCGTAACCGGGCACGCCGAAGGGTTGACGACACGGCCTGCTGAAGTCCCGGTCTGGCCGCAGTCTGGTGAAGCAGCCCGACGGACTGCATCCTGAGTGGTGAGGCTACGGTGGTGAGGCTAGGGTGGTGAGTGGACGGCCTCCTCACCTGTTTGTTCTGGGTCTGGTAGTCCTCCATGGTGGGCAGGTCGGCGAGGTAGCGCTCCAGGGTCTCGATGCGCTGCTGCCTCTCTCGGTTCTGCTCCGCCTCCTTCTGGCACTTCTTCTTCAGGTTGTTGATGTGCTTGTCTCGACTGCGGATCTGCAAAAATAGGTTCACACGCGATTAGGGAAAAGAACGGGGCAATGGCGACGAGGTAATGAACTCCCGGTCCACTAGGGTCCGGGTTCTTCCCCGACTGATCGGAACCAATACATCCCGATCACCGCGACGCTCACCCTCTCTTCCTGCTTCCTCAGCTCCTCGCCGTGCCTCTCGCCGCTCTCCCTCAGCAGCGTCCGTCAGGCGCCGCGTCTCCGCTTCCACCGCGCCCAGCCGGCGCTCCGCCTCCGCCTGCTCCAGCGCCGCGCAGTCGGCCCGCTCGGCGAACTGAGCCCGGAGGAAGGCGTTCTCCCGCTGGGCCTCCTGTGAGCGGGGGAAGCGCAGTCGGCTCGTTAGGAATCCGTCACGCCGTCCGCAGTCACGCGTCCCCCCCCCATCCGCCCCCCGGCGAGACGCACGCCACCCACCTGCAGCCGGAGCATGCACACGTCGGCGTAGGGGGCCCCTCGGCCCAAGAGGGCCCCGTGGACCTGCAGCTCGCTGTCGCGAAGGCGCTGCTCCAGCTGGACCATGTGCTGCTTCTGCCTGCAGCTCAGACGGGTCACAGGGTTGTTAAGAACCACGCAGCCCGCCGGCGGACACTTTGGATCACGCCATCGACCCCCGCGTGAACCGCGTGTGACGCTCACCTCTCGATCAGAATCTCCTTCTCCTTCAGCAGGCCCTCGTTGGCTTTGACCAGAGTCTCCCACTTGGTGGCCTCAGGGTGTAGGGAAGAGGAGTATAGCGAAGGGTACGGGGCATTGATGCCCAACCCAGAGGACATCAACTACGGACGCAAAGCAGAAGACGTGGTTTCGGTTAGAAAACACCGTAGTGATTATTTTCCCACCGATACTTCAAAAATACGTTTTTCGGTGTGCCGGTCGTCTGCTCACCTGCATTTGTTCCACCTGCAGTCGCAGGCTCTCCAGCTGCTGCTTGTGCTGCTGCTGCTGGTGGCAGCTGGACAGAGCGCTGCACGCGTCCTGAAGGCTCTGCGCTTCGTAGGCGTTGGCCGCCGCGTGCTCCCGCAGCAGAGCCTGTGCCTGCAGAGCGCCCAGGGAGCCGGGGTAAAGGCCCGCTGAGCCGGCCGCCCCGGCCTGGCTGCCCCGGCAGCCCTCGGACCTGGCCTCCGGGAGCACTTTGTAAGAGCTTTCGGCGCCGCCTTTGTAGGCCTCCGTCCCGCGGCCTAGGCCGTCGCCACGGCCGTGGGACTGCATCCGGAGCCTCACGTCGGGACACATCCCGCCCATCAGGGCCGTCTGGTTGAGCGTGGGCTCCACCGAGGGGGTGTCGAACCTCTGGCTCTCATCGAAGCGGGTGTGCTCCCCCGAGGGGAAGAGCGAGTGGTCCAGTCCGTTGACGAGGCTGCGGAACCTGCTCAGGCAGTCGGGCTTGGGCCCCGCGGGGTCCCCACCGCCGCCGCCGCCGCCCTGAGCGTCCAAGTTGGGCGAGGAGGCCGACTTGGAGAGCGAGGAGGACTTGGAGTTGGAGCTGGAGCTGCTGGAGGTTCTGGAGCCGGAGGAGGGCCTGGGGAGCTCAGCGCTGGCCTGGGGCTCCTCCGGGGCGCGGAGGTGGGGCTCGGAGGCCGTGGAGGGCATGACATGCGCGGTGGGGATGGGAATCTGACTGCGGATGGGCTGGAAAGAGGGACCGCTGCCGACCCTGCAGAAGTCTGAGGCGACGCAGTGAAACAACCGAGGGTTAAAAAACGACCGAGGAGTTGAGATCCTTTGCTGTAATATCCAGATGTTCCGTGCCAATGTAAGGCAGAGATGGAGAGTAACGTTTTATTTAGGGTAACCTTGCTTTTGATTAAGAGTTGCTATTAAGAGGCTATTATTGGTTAACATCATGTGACTGGACCATAGCAGGAAGACCCAAAATAGAATTGAGCAATACCTTCAAAAACATGTTTACTTGGTGGCGTGTTAACAGAATACACTTATGTAAATGAAATAAATATTAATACTTGGAAAGATATCAATCTTAAAACGCATTACAGGAACAGACTTGTTCGTGTGATGTTTATTTATATTGTAAATAGGCAATTATTTGGTATACAGTTCTGTCCCTCGGGCAGTGCAATCCAACTGTCACAGTGGCATGCTGTGTCCATGGATTGAGTTGAACTGTGGCCCTTACTATATGAGGTTTCATGCCGTTATACAATAGTGTATATATTTTGAGTACAGAGAGTAATTAACTGCTATTAGTTAAGCAATGCGGTACTCTGTCCCACATTTTCCTGCATTTAAGCGTACCGAAATATAACCATCTGAGTAACAAAAATAGACTCTACGTCACTCTGCATCACAACAAGAAAATGTTTTGATGCTGGTAATTAAACGACTTCTAAAAGACATTAAAAAAAAAGTTAACAGATTTCTTGACAACAAACAAGGATGGACAAGCATCCTCATATTAAACAGACACACACTTATAGTCACGCTTTCTCAAACGATTTGACAGGACCTTGGCTAGAGGCAAGCGCAGGAAAAAAATCCACTGCACATCTTGACAGCCGACAAAACAAAAGCATGTGGCATAAATGTTTGTTTGAGAGAGAACCGCACAAACCTGAGTGTCACTCTGCATTCATTCCACCACAACAAACTCGGTAGTTGGGGCATGTCTTCACGGCTGAGCCAAGCCCAACATCCAAGCGCTTCAACCCCAACCCAATGTCCCCCTTCTGCATTTCTTTACACTGCGAGGAATTTACTATGGACCAAAGACCCGAGAGCGGAGGAGCGGTAGGCCGGCCCTGTGCCCAGAGACGTATTGTCCGGTGGTTTGACTGAACCCCATCTGTACCCAGAGCGGAGCAAACGGGCACACAGGAAAGGTTAGTGGTATTTATAGCCCACCTCTCAAGTTACAGGGTTGATCTGTGGGAGCCGCTTATTTAAGCACCTTGCCTCCACCCACTGTGTCACACACATCACACGCGTGTACGGGGCCAAAAACAAAACGGCTGAACGCAGGAGGTGGACTGCTGTTCGTCGGGTTGAACCAAAACAACAGCCGCCACTTGCATGGTGGAAAACTTTCCGAGAATCAACAGAACTCCATAGGTTATAACTGGCACGGTATTTTTGGCAGCCATACACGAGCTGTTATGATCTGATCAAGATGAGTAAGGTGCCTCCAGGCTCCACTGATTCATAGCTGCCTGGAACAAGTCTAAACTAACTCTGACGGAGAGCGAAAACCCTTTGGAAGCATTCATCTTTCAAACTTTCCCCACCACTAACTAAAGAAGCACAACAATCTTATACCAATCTGGATAGTTAATGATACATTAGCTTGATGGTTTAAGCTAGCCATTACCTCAGGCTACCAAACTGACTCAATCTATACGTTTGCCTGTATTTTAATTAAATATGAAAGCAGGTTGGATCTCATACAGGTTTGTCAGGAACTATTACCTCTCACGGTTCCAGTGCAGCAGTCATTGTTTGTTGACAGCCAAGTTCCAAAGCATGCAGACTAGGGCTCCCACTCGAGGTCAACCAGCCCTCCTGATTTTCCATGTGGCCACCTCACGCTGCCTCCTACCTCCTAATTAGATCCAGCACCAACACACTGTAGCCAAGCCTTGAGGCATATTTGGCCAGGAATATAATCTGCTGCTTTGAATCTTCTGGGCATCAAATGATCTTGAACACATCTCGTCGCTTTATAAATAGTCGGGGAGAACAACACGCAAAAGAAGGGAGGAACCCGTACTCAATCACAGGACAGAAAAAGCATAAATTCTGCAAAAACATCTGCCAAAAGACATTCCAGGGACTCCCTAATTAGACGTTTAAAGTGGCTGAAACCTCTCCTCGTTTCTCAGTCGGTTTAAACCCTGATCTTCACAGTTATTACTTTTCTGAGTTATTAAACACCTGATCTTTACAGGAAATGAAATATATGGAGAGCGCTTATGAGAAATATCCTCCAGTCAAGTAGACGTATAATGTATTAAAGATAAACTATATCATATTGAAATCCATGACTCCATAGCTCTCAGACCACCGTCTAAACGCATATATGTAAGCAGTCAAGTGTAAAATGAGCATCATCCACAGGAAGGACACTGTAAACCCCCATGACATAACACATAGTGGAGGGAGCGAGGATGAAAAGCGTCACCTTCTGTGCTGTCAGATGTCAAGGCCCCACCACCAGTGTCCGCACTGTCTGCCGTTCCAGGCGGCCGGCCAAATCGACTCTGGAACTTCTCCGACACAGCTGGTGTCTGCCACTCCATGTCGGGGGAACCTGACCAACATGTATTTATGTAATATTAAGCCCTGTAAACAGTGCACCCTCCCCCCGGCCCAACGCATCCTAACCCATGTATACATTTGCAATTTATACCCCCCCCCCCCCCCTCATTTGTTGGATTAGAATACCTTTATATTTTTGCAAATCTTCACTTGTTTAGAGAACATAAGGATAATAACAATAAATAATAATAATAATAATAATAATAATAATAATAATAATAATAATAAGCGTATTCTCCAACATTTCCGAACCAGTTTGAGCCAGTCAGTGCAGGTTGTTGATAATGTTTGGTTACAAGAGGAAGGGATCTTTAGTCAACCTGCTCCTTGCTAAAGACTTAACCTTTAAAGGTCTCATCCTAAAACTATCCTGACTCATGATGATCGTTGAATAATCAGCACTGGCCTCATTCAGGGAAGATTTCTTCAACTTATTGAATTTATCATGATACTGAATAAGACAACTATCAAGACAATGGACCATGAATGCTTGTCTTATTGATAACCATACCGACTAATGGTTCTAATTGATGACCAGTAACCAGGTACAGCTAGCTGGTTCACCTATTTCTTAGTGATCAATTACCAGGTTTAGAAAACTAGTTCACCTAATCCTTCTTATTGATGGCCTTTTACAAGGTATATCTAGCTACTACTAGTTCACATAAGTTACATTTCATATCAGGTCCGTTTTAAACTGCCTAGCTAAACATAGGTAAAACCTTGACTTAATACATGCAGTTAAAATAACTTAACAACATTGGTAGTAAAACTTTAACAGCTAGACACATGTTACAAAAGAAAACACAAAACAAAGTGTCCCCAACGTTAAGTGACTTAACGTGGGGGTTAGCTCCTCAAGTTAACTTTAACATCTCGTTACCAATTCGAGTTAACTTCAATTGAAACAATAAACTATTTCGAAATAAGAAATGTACTATACCTTTTAGAACATATACATAGATGACTAGGGTTTTAATAAAATGTCGAAAAGAGCTGTGATGTTGGCGAGACGTCCGTCCAGATGGGCTGGTAACCAACAACTATTCAGCGCATGCGCGTGCTACTCTGACCAAACGAGCGCTTGTTTCGTAGCTCGGCGATCCCCGTTAAATGGCCGTTAGTGTAATGACTTGTTGTTTTTTTAATATATATTTTTTATTTCCGTGTCAAATACTTAAAAACAAACAGTGGTTCGAGTAATAGTCCAGGATTATATGTTTTAGAAAAATATATATGCATATTTGTACTTTCTGTGTCATTGGACGACTATTCGGTAATTTGCTATAACTCTATACCAACCAAAACAAGTGTACCCAGTGATAGATCCCAAATTCAAAGTTCCGTCCACAGTGCATGCTAACTTCGACCTTTTCAAAATAAAAGGACTTTTGTCAATATCTGTCAGAGTAGGACAGGACTACAACCATGGATGTCTTAGAACAAGGACTACAGTACCAAAGGCAGTGGATCGAGGCTGCAGCACTATGTTTATGTTTTATCCGCGATGCCTCAAACAAAAGTCCATTCAGCAGGAAGGGCCCCTCACACAACGACTAACAGTAACAAATTAATTTAAACAGTGTGCAAAGGTACGTTTAGAAATCAGTGTTCATCTGGTCCATCGATCCTCTTAATTATTACTTTTGAATTGATTAAATACATTTTAGGTAACATTAACATTCCTGCAGTCGCGAGATAAAGCAGCTAAGAACGGAATAAAATGGTTAGTGTAGGAATCCAGAAAAAAAAAAACACTTACATACGCTATATTCGTAACCGATAATCAAAACCAACGCGTTACTCCTTCCACGTTAGTCCATATTCTCTGTGGGAGGTTCAGTATAACTCTGGGGTAACGAGAGACGTCTGTGAACACATGCTGCTTGTGGGTGATAAATCCATCATATTCAATGGGATTGACTTGACAACATTCATTGTGGACCCAGGCGAGTGCTGTGTTTTTGTACGTAGCCTGTAATGTAGGAATCCTATCGGCAGTGTCTGTGTTGTTAAGCTGCTCGTTCCAGGCGTTTTTCCTCTAAAGACAAGAACGCCTGGAACGAGATGCCCCAAATGCGCGTTATTGGCGAGAGAGGGGGGCGGGACTTTCAGTTACAACCATGGGTGCGAGAGAGAGAAGGAGGAACTTTCGATACAAGTAAATCTGTTTCCGTTACATGTTTCGGAGATTGCTTTGTCCAGATTTTTTGTGAAAACTCTTTATTAACTCTACTTGTCACTGTTGTAATGCTTGTCATGGCCTCGTTCTTCTCGCTCCGGTGGGCAGGGCGCCTGTTTGCTGGTGTACAATACATTTACAATTTACAGACCTGAAAATCTCGTTGCGGTAGACCGGTATAACGCTGTAGTTCAGGATCATCTCTCAGCCTAAGCTAGTATGCTAACTCTGATGCGTTCTCTGGGTAGACCCCAGTACTTTAAAGGCCTGGCAGATAGGTGGGCTAGCCTTTCTAGCACAACACCTGATATTGATGTGTTTACATTTGGGGTCTTTTTTGAATCGATTCACTAACTGTAACTCAGTTGTAGATGCTCGACTTTTCTCGTGGATCCTGTTAAAGTTAGCGGAACAAGTCCACTATTATGTCTGCGTTTAGTAAACAACAGAGCAAAGTCTGTTCACTAGCTCATGTTACCTTCATGGTTTAATATACTTTATAAAGTAAGATACACGTTAGAATTTACTCGGTTTTGTTTCAATGTATGTACGATTTTTAAACTGGGCGCATATATGCATGTAAGTAATATGGTGAAATGTCTGAATGTCCTTTATTATGGTTGTTATACTTGGCCTTTAGTGGATTCATCTTTACACATTTTGGAACCACGTATCAGTAGTGTCGCTTCTGTTCCCTTAATAATTGATTGTCGTCCATCTCAATGAAGACTATGCTCTCGAGGGATTTAGTGTTCCTGCCATCAGAGGTCTGAGACCTGGAACCATCAGACCATAGTCTAAATATTATTTTGGAGAGGCCATGTCTGCTGTCAATATCACTAAAGACCTCCTAGGAAGACAGATCAGGGTGAGTAAATCAATACACACATCCTGATTTTCCTGATTTGTATTATTTGTTGTATATTATGCTAATCATTGAAATATAGAATAGAATAGAATAATCTTTATTGTCATTGTACAAGACAACGAAAATTTTGTTTGGAGCAGTCCTCCTCGAATTGCACAGTTCTATAAAAACAAAAAACAAAACAACAACAACAACATTATCAATATAAAATATTCAAATATTCTAGTGTGCACATGTTGCAATTGCAATAAATAAGGCAAGGGCAGTCTCATACTGGCAGAAGTACCTTGAATCATTCCACCGATAAGAATCGAATGATCTTGAAAGATAACTGCAATTCCTAATATATATATACAATCTGCATCCAGGGAAAACATATAACTTTCGTATGTCTTTATACTAGAGCAACAGACCATGTCAGTCGTCTTAACTCATTTGCTTAAAGTTGAAGAAAACAAATGACGTGTTTGGTAAAGAGATGCTTTGATTCGTGTCATCAGGACAGGAGAGCGTTGGGCTTTCAAAGAAACTACCATGTGACTGACCCCTTCATCAAGAGACTGGGTCTGGAGTCTGAGCTTCAGGTGCCAAGCCTTACTGTTCTGCTTGTGTGCGCTTGTTTGTGTGTGCGAGTGCGAGTGTGCGTGTGTGTGTGTGTGTGTGTGTGTGTGTGTGTGTGTGTGTGTGTGTGTGTGTGTGTGTGTGTGTGTGTGTGTGTGTGTGTGTGTGTGTGTGTGTGTGTGTGTGTGTGTGTGTATGTCTATCAATTTTGTAATACTTGATGTTGATTGTATTAACAGGGCCACACTGGGTGTGTGAATTGCCTAGAATGGAACGAAAAAGGAGAGTAAGTCAACCCAAAACCATCCATTTGAATGTTTTACTACTTTTGTCATTTCAATTAAAACGAACATTTAAATTTTAAAAGATGACTCGGAAGCACATGCAAATATGTGGTCATCCAGGTTCTAGTATATGTATACTTTATAATGTATACTAGTATATGTATACTAGAACCACAATAGTCTATATTTGTTCAAGACCTTTATTTGTCCCGAGGTTAATTCTGTTCTGCCGGTATGACAATAAAAGTCAACAACACAGAGCGGGACACATAACATACACAACTTACACACACATACCCTTTATGTCCAAGCTATGAATGTACATCCTGGTATTTTTCTTTCTTCCAGCCTGTTGGCTTCAGGCTCAGATGACCAACATGCCATCATCTGGGAACCCTTCAAACACAAAAAATTAACAACTATGCATACAGGACATGCAGCCAACATCTTCTCGGTGAAGGTGTGGTGGCGCGCGAGTGACACTGACTGGCATGCTCTAGATGTCACACAAATATTGCAAAATTCCAATATAATAGCAATGAGTTGGTTTGTATCATGTGTGTGTTGTGTGTGTGTGTGTGTGTGTGTGTGTGTGTGTGTGTGTGTGTGTGTGTGTGTGTGTGTGTGTGTGTGTGTGTGTGTGTGTGTGTGTGTGTGTGTGGGCAGTTCCTCCCCCACTCAGGAGACCGAATACTGGTGACGGGCGCCGCGGACACCAAGGTGCACGTTCACGACATCTCTGTCAAGGAAACCATCCACATGTTTTCTGACCACACCAACCGGGTGAAGCGCATCGCCACAGCACCCATGTGGCCAAACACCTTCTGGAGCGCAGCGGAGGACGGCATCATCAGGTCCCGACGAGCACACGCACGTCTCACAGGGGTTCACCTGCTTTTAATGACGCATAGAAACTCTGCAGACGTTATATACCTATATATTCTATATTATTAATCTATTTCTATTTATTATTATGATTATTATTATTATATGTCTATTTACCATATATTTACCATATATTATATAAACGATCTATTACTACTATATATTATTATAATATATTTGTTTAATATACATCTATTGCTGCACTTAGACAAATCATCAGTGATGGAATCTGGGGTCAATGGGTGTTTTGGTGCTTATATATATATATATATATATATATATATATATATATATATATATACATTTATTATTATTATATATCTGTAAACTCTGCTCAAGATGGCCTCCTCTATTGCTACTGCTTGTACCCCCCCCAGGCAGTACGACCTGAGGGAGAGCAGTAAACGCTCCGAGGTGCTGATTGACATGACCGAGTTCTGCGGTCAGCTGGTGGAGGCCAAGTGCCTGGCCGTGAACCCCCGGGACAACAACTACATGGCGGTGGGCGCCAACGGACCCTTCGTACGGCTGTATGACATCCGGATGATCCACAACTACAGGTCCTTCACACGTTACTGACTGGAAGGTGTTTGGTTTGGTCCAGTGTTTCCCCCCCAGTACCGTGTTGTTAAAACGGCCGCCATGACAACAATAGGGCCCCGCCTTGACTACCAATGTATATTATTATTATTATTATGCATTAACAAAGTAGAAAAATCTTTCAGGGAAAGAAAACATGCTTCCATCAGGTGTAAAAAATAAAGATCAATAATGCATCAGTAATACTGTTGCAACGAGGGTTGCGCCATAAGGCTTTTTGATTCCGGTTCCTTGACCTCCTTGACTAAGACCTTTTCTGGGGGAAACGCTGTTGTTATTTAATAATGACATGCTCATCATAGTACAATGAATACAGTATTATTCACATTTTATGTAAGTTCATAATGTTTATGTTCACTAGCTCAGACAATGAACCTAAACTAGCACTGAACAACGGATATATATTGATGGTATTGTTTTCTACCGTGTTTCTTTATGATGTCACACAGAAAGTCCGTGAGTCAGAACACATCAGCTGCGGTGCACACTTTCTGCGACAGGCAAAAGCCCATCCCTGAAGGAGCTGGACAATATTACGTTGCAGGTGTGCCATTGGGATGTCGACTTTCTTTCATGGGAAAATGTTTGCGTTTCTGCGTTCAAATTGCTTTGGCGTCAAATGCTCCTCGCTTGTGTGTCCCTTTTGGACTTCAGGACACATACCAGTGAAGCTCCCGGACTATAACAATCGCCTCAGGGTCCTGGTAGCCACGTACGTGACCTTCAGTCCCGATGGCACTGAGCTGCTGGTCAACATGGGGGGGGAACAGGTACCGTTCATTTACACGATGGATGGCAGTACAGTTCAGAGAGCTCTCTGCTACTTTCTAATGTGTAATCTGATGTGTCGTTCTAGGTGTATTTATTTGATTTGACGTTCAAACAAAGGCCATACACGTACCTTCTTCCACAAAAGTGCCAATCATCAACAGGTAAGACACACGATAAGAAAGCTTCTGCGTTGTGTATGTTGATAATATCTCTGTATACATGGATGTGTTTGTAACTCTGATATCCTAACAGATGTTCCGAATGGGAAGACAGCCAATGGAGTAACAAATGGTATCCGCCTGCCTGCCAGCCACCTACGTTTAGCTCAAGGCAACATCTTTTCGAGGTAAATATTCTCTTGTTTCAATGTATTGTAGTTACACTCACTGTCTGCTAGACTAGCCGGCAGTGCTATCAGCCTCACAGCCGGGGGATTAGGTCTGTTTTCGAAAGACCACTTTGATACCAGACAGATATTGTTCTGCAGGCTGTCTGCTGCTGACTCACAGCATCGGACTCTAGTTTGACTCTAGTTTGACTCTAGTTTGACTCTAGTTTGACTCTAGTTTGACTCTAGTTTGACTCTAGTTTGACTCTAGTTTGACTCTAGTTTGACTCTAGTTTGACTCTAGTTTGACTCTAGTTTGACTCTAGTTTGACTAGAGTGCTGCACACTCAACACTTCCACAGTTTGGTTGCCCGGTGATGAACTGGCAATGACGTGTGTAATAACAACGATGATTCTGCTGAATAGGAATTCTGCTTTCGATCAAGAAAACGATGAATAAAATAATAATGATAATAAGGTCGAATCCCATTTCTTTGCTCAAAGGAAAATCTCACCCTAGGACTCGCTGTTGCCGCAGCGCCGTCGAGCGCCTGTCTCAACAGCAGCACTGGAGCCAGGCCATACCAGCTTTACAGCCTGGGCATCCACCAGGCCAGCGACAACGCCATGCTGTACGGGAACCGGGCCGCCGCCTACATGAAGCGCAAGTGGTAGGCGTCCGGCCGCACGCACACTTTACACCGTGCGTCTGAATCCGACTAGCTAACACTGTGCTGCGTTCCCTAGGGACGGGGACCACTACGACGCCCTCAGGGACTGCCTGAAAGCCCTCACGCTTAACCCCGCCCACCTGAAGGCCCACTTCAGGCTCGCTCGCTGCCTGTTTGAGCTCAAGTACGTGGCGGAGGCGCTGGAGTGCCTGGGCGACTTCAAGGGGAAGTTCCCCGATATGCATAACGCCACGAGCCCCGGGGCAAGCTCCCCGACCCTGGGCCGCCCGAGCCCGGTCCTCGGCCGGCGGCTGCAGAGCCCGTGATAGAGGCCCTGCAAGCCGCGCGTCCGTCGACACGGCGCGAGCCCGCGGTCGGGAGCTGCCGGGCATCAATGTCGTATGAATATCCAGATCTTCCATGTTCTAGTGACTCCAGGTCAAAAAAAATACTAAATATACTTATCATATATTAAGTAATATTATATAGTAATGTTATATTTATCGAAACTCTAGTTTCAATGCATGATAGACATTCGTTATTAACCAGATGATCATAACCACCGCGGTTTATCTTGTCATGCACTAATCGCAATAGTTCAAGCGAATTCCACTCGCGATCTCCGCAACACAGTTCCATGTCAACACTTGCCCTATTTCAGTGTCGCCATTTCGCACCATTTGATTGCATGCACGGGTAATGCTGTTAGGCTGGCTAGAACACCACTCTACGACATCAAAGAGGCCAATATCTATGCGAGATGAGCTGGCATTTACCCTCCAGGTCCGTCTGTCAGCAGACGGCTACACCCAAAAGTGCACACAAGGGACTAGTGTCAAAATCACTGTGGCAGAGCGCGGGGGCTCATGTCGTCATGATATGCAGATCTTCCATGCTTCTAGCTGACTCTAGGTGAAAAATATACTAAATAATAATTATATAATATATTATATAATATAATATTATATATACTTAAATATATATATATTATAGAAGTTAGTTATATTTATCTATAATAGTATCAATGCATTATTACAATGTAAGTAACGTGTTCTATCAGAGAATGTTAGTTTCAATTTCACTTTTTTAATACCCCATTTCCTCTTTGAACATATTTCTGGGGCTTCCTCTGTTGATCAACCCGGCTGTGTTTTCTCTTGCCCCAGGCGAGGACAAGAAGGCAAACAGTTCAATCCGTTTCCACTCCGCGCCGCGTAAAGAGTCCATCCCGGAGGACGAGGTCGTGTTGAGGGAGCGCAGCTTCGACTACAAGCACCGCTACTGCGGTCACTGCAACACCACCACCGACATCAAAGAGGCCAACTTCTTTGGGAGGTTTGTGGATTTACCCCCAGGTCCGTCTGTCAGCAGACGGCTACACCCAAAAGATCAAGGATATGCATACGACATGAGCCCGGCAGCTCCCCGACCCTGGGCCGCCCGACCCCGGTCCACGGGACCAGGCGGCCCGCGGTCGGGGAGCTCCCGGGCTCATGTCGTATGATATCCAGATCTTCCCAGGTTTGATGACGTCACAGGGTAGGGTTGTCCCATTTGGTAGGGGATCGGTTAGGGGTAGCAATGAGCATGAGCAATGAGGGTAAGGGGTAGGGTTAGGGTTGAGATGTAGGGTTGAGACAGTGAGCAAAGAAATGGGATTGGGCCTAACTGTTTTGTCTCCAGGTGTGGTGAGCTGCCCCCACACGTGGAGAGGGTGAAGCAGCAGGCCAACGACGCCTTCTCCCAGCAGCACTGGACCCAGGCCATCCAGCTTTACAGCCTGGGCATCCACCAGGCCAGCGACAACGCCATGCTGTACGGGAACCGGGCCGCCGCCTACATGAAGCGCAAGTGGTAGGCGTCCGGCCGCACGCACACTTTACACCGTGCGTCTGAATCCGACTAGCTAACACTGTGCTGCGTTCCCTAGGGACGGGACCACTACGACGCCCTCAGGGAACTGCCTGAAAGCCCTCACGCTTAACCCGCCCACCTGAAAGGCCCACTTCAGGCTCGCTCGCTGCTGTTTGAGCTCAAGTACGTGGCGGAGGCGCTGGAGTGCCTGGGCGACTTCAAGGGGAAGTTCCCCGAGCAGGCCCACAGCAGTGCCTGCGACGCCCTGGAGAAAGACATCAAGGCGGCGCTCTTCATCAAGGCCGAGTCAGGTGGGAAACGGGATCACGGGGAACCGGTTACATCATCTGTTCAATTAAAGTGAAACCGGCCGTTCTCCATAAGTAATGTTTTATCTTTTTCTCTTTTTTTATTACCCCATTTCCTCTTTGAACATATTTCTGGGGCTTCCTCTGTTGATCAACCCGGCTGTGTTTTCTCTTGCCCCAGGCGAGGACAAGAAGGCAAACAGTTCAATCCGTTTCCACTCCGCGCCGCGTAAAGAGTCCATCCCGGAGGACGAGGTCGTGTTGAGGGAGCGCAGCTTCGACTACAAGCACCGCTACTGCGGTCACTGCAACACCACCACCGACATCAAAGAGGCCAACTTCTTTGGGAGGTTTGTGGATTTACCCTCCAGGTCCGTCTGTCAGCAGACGGCTACACCCAAAAGTGCACACAAGGGACTAGTGTCAAAATCACTGTGTGCAGACGGGGGGCTGTTGTCTTCCCATGAAGAGAGTTGTTGCTCTCTGCTTAAGGCAGTACTCCCATTTAAGCGTTAGGGTTTAAACAGGCACTTTGCAGGGGGCTCAAAGCAAATGCCAAAGTGTTGAGACATTTCCATTGACCTTTCAAAGCAGCACCAGTGAGGTAATAACGGGTTGCAACAGAGAAGGATTAGGAAAGAGGTCATGGCTGTTTCTGTGGGGAGCTTGTCTTTTACTATGTGTTGGTACCCTTAAACAACCTCCTGAGCTGACCACGCTGTGCATGTCTCCCCTGTCTTCGCAGTAAGGGCCAATACATTGTGAGTGGCTCTGACGATGGCTCCTTATTCATCTGGGAAAAAGAGACGACTAACCTGGTGCGGATACTGCAAGGGGACGAGTCCATAGTCAACTGCCTGCAGCCCCACCCCAGCTACTGCTTCCTGGCCACCAGCGGCATCGACCCCGTGGTCCGGCTATGGAACCCCAGACCAGAGGTCAACGCAAACCAGCCTTCATGTCATTTGTGTTCTTTTTGAGAGAGAGAGAGAGAGAGAGAGAGAGAGAGAGAGAGAGAGAGAGAGAGAGAGAGAGAGAGAGAGAGAGAGAGAGAGAGAGAGAGAGAGAGAGAGAGAGAGAGAGAGAGAGAGAGAGAGAGAGAGAGAGAGAGAGAGAGAGAGAGAGGGAGAGGGAGAGGAGAGAGAGTCACATTCATATAGAAAGATTCCCAGTATTCCAATGAATACAACATATTAACTATTAAATTGTGTTTTCGTTTGTTATCGTTAACACGGAAGTTACAGCTAACAAAAGTTAATCATAATAAAAAATAAAAAAAATGTAATTGGAAGTTGAAAGTCTCTATCTACTATCCCTCTATCCTAAAAACAATATGATTTAGTCAAGCTGTTGGCTTACCGTTCAAGCTGTTCTCTCCTGTCTCACTGTTCAAGCTGTTCTCTCCTGTCTCACTGTTCAAGCTGTTCTCTCCTGTCTCACCGTTCAAACTGTTCTCTCCTGTCTCACTGTTCAATCTGTTCTCTCCTGTCTCACTGTTCAAGCTGTTCTCTCCTGTCTCACTGTTCAAGCTGTTCTCTCCTGTCTCACCGTTCAAGCTGTTCTCTCCTGTCTCACCGTTCAAGCTGTTCTCTCCTGTCTCACCGTTCAAGCTGTTCTCTCCTGTCTCACTGTTCAAGCTGTTCTCTCCTGTCTCACCGTTCAAGCTGTTCTCTCCTGTCTCACCGTTCAAGCTGTTCTCTCCTGTCTCACCGTTCAAGCTGTTCTCTCCTGTCTCACTGTTCAACCTGTTCTCTCCTGTCTCACCGTTCAACCTGTTCTCTCCTGTCTCACCGTTCAAGCTGTTCTCTCCTGTCTCACCGTTCAAGCTGTTCTCTCCTGTCTCACTGTTCAACCTGTTCTCTCCTGTCTCACCGTTCAACCTGTTCTCTCCTGTCTCACGGTCGAAGCTGTCCCCTCCCTTTCCTCCCGTCGAAGCTGCTCTCTCCCGGCCTCCCGCTCACCCCCTGCGTCCGGTCCGTCCCCCTGCAGGTGGAGGTGGAGAACGGCCGCGTGGTGGAGGACATGGAGGGCGCCGCCCAGGCCAACCAGCGGCGTATGAACGCCGACCCGCTGGACGTGATGCTGCTGAACATGGGCTACCGCATCATGCGGGGCGGCGGGGGCCCGAGGACTCGGACGACGAGGAGAACTCTGAGGGACAAGTGCAATGTCGGCCGAGCTAAACACTTCCTCGTTGACATTCTGTAGAATGGAGGGAGGACACAACGCACTCCCTTAGTGTGTGTGTGTGTGTGTGCGTGCGCGTGTGTGTGTGCGTGTGTGTGTGTGTGTGTGTGTGTGTGTGTGTGTGTGTGTGTGTTGGCAGGTGTGCGCGCTCACATCGATGGGGAAAGCACCTAGATATACTTCATATTTTTTCAATGTTAACTCCCCCCCCCTCCTCCCCCCCCATCCCCCCTTACCCCTTGAGCTGAACGAAACCTTGGGTGATGTCCTATCACAAGTCAGCACTATGCACCGCCCACTCCCCCCCCCCCCCCCCCCCCCCCCCATTGCCCCCCCCCATCGTAGGATGGGGGGGGGGCAACCCCTTCAACAAACTGACCACAGCTCAGCTACTCGTCGTTCCTGCAGGTTCCTGTGTTGAGTCGGTGCATAGAAGACCAGAGTCCACCGTAGGGGGAACTATTTTCAGGTTATAGTGGCCATGCTCCCCCCCCCCCCCGTTTGACCGGATGGGTCAACACTTCTCGTATTCCTGTCTCTTCTACCGTCGCGGCGAAGGAATCCCAGCGCCCGGTACGGCGACGTCAACGTTTGGAAGCCTGTCAGTGCGCGGTGTGGGTCGTCGGTGGTGGCAGATGAATTGTGGGTTATTGAGTTTGCACACGTTTTTCTTTATGTTGTTTAGCTAAAGAAATGAAAAATGTTCCTGTCCAAAGTTATTGTTCTGTGTAATTTGGTGGCCAAGGAAGAATGTTTCTTTTTTTGGGGGTTCTAACTAAATTTAAACAAACAATTATTCTTAGTTATTGCAAAAAAAAAAAGTTTCAAATGATTAACATTATTTTGTATTAAGTGTTGCCCTTTCATGCAGACGTTATTTAATTCAAAATGGGATCTTTTTTTGAGCCTTTTGAAGCTTATATTTAAATGTCACTTATATTTAAATGTCGGAATGTCTGGCATATGTTTATTGGTGGCTTGTGTTTTTCATTTTTGTTCCTTTGTAATTTCAAGTTTGATCTGAAAGCGAACCAAATGCGTTTCATAAGTACTATAAGGAGTATTTAAAAGGGCTTGTCCCACCTAATAGCCGTTTGGCCCAACCACAACTAGACCTTCGGAAGTCTGACTCATGAGACTTTCCCCGGGCGGTTTTGCTTTTAGGGCTTTTGCTAAAACAATAGCTTGTCGGGCCCTCCTGTCTCTTTCCTGGTTGAACATAAGGATGATTTCTTCATTCGTTGATAAACTAAACTCTAGGCCTCTGTGTTTCTTTTGTTCAAAATCATTTAAAGATGGTCTGTATATTTTCCTTTCAACGGTCATGTTCAATTATTTGCTGCAAACAAATAAAAGAAGAATACTGTTGAGGACTGCTGTTCTACCCTATCAACAGGACATCAGGGACGCCTTTGTTCCATTGGTGTAGAGTTCAAACACGTTCCCTGTTATTTGTGGCTAACTAGGTTGGCCAGATGCATGCTGGGATGTCCCAGCTGTCTGCTCCCTTTCATTTATCAGTGTCTTTTCAGCATTGCTTTCGCTGACTATGAGGCTTGGAAACATGCACGCGCACAATACATCATCAGCATGCAAGTAGCACAGTGGGCCAAATTGTAGAGGGGGTTTTGTCACGTGACCCACATTTGTTAACGAGGTGACCCAGCTTGAAGAGGAATCACACTTTTAATGAAAACGCTATAATTAGTTTTCATTCACAAATTCACAACATTTATCACACATCCTTGTAACCAGGCAGACTTTGGCCAATCATGGAGATGATCGGTAGCGACATCTAAACTCTGAGGCAGGTAACACATTGTTCACATTGATAGAGACAACGACAGAATCAGATTACGGGAAATAGTTTGTTACACTGGCTCTGCTCAAGACCGTAGAATAGATTAGAGTTCAAGTAAAAAAGAAACAACTAATGGTATGACAATACAATAAAATAAAAAAAAATATATATTATATATATATATATATATATATATATATATATATATATATATATATATACACACTATAAATTGAAGACTATCTTATACAGCATTATGTGATACATATTTGCCAAAGCAAAAAATGTCTCACTAAAATAATGAACATATTTTTTTCTATTTTTTCTATCGCACGAAATGCACTCAGGTCTATCTTATCACACGCACACACGCACACACACACACACACACACACACACACACACACACCACACACACACACACACACACACACACACACACACACACACACACACACACACACACACACACACACACACACACACACACACACACACACACACACACACACACACACACACACACACACACACACACACACACAAACAACACTGCTTGGGACTTTTTCCTTCTAACATCAATCTACTTCCGCCCTTCAAGGTGACGTCACAGTGTTTGCCGTCACCAGCTGTCACAACAACACTGATGATGTGATGGCTGAAGCGGAGGACACAGACGTGACGATGAACTACCACGGGGACTTTGAAAAAAATGGCCAGAAGAAGAGTCGCTATCCATATTGTATAGTTTGGACCCCTATACCAATATTATCGTAAGTGCATGTGTGTGTGTGTGCGCGTGGCTGTTCGTATAAAATACCTGGCTAGCCTGCAGCTTAATGGGATCACGTTAGCGAAGCTATACTGCTCGCTTTGCTCACGGCCGTGTCATACTTACGCTGGCTTAGCCTGCATGCGTTTTGCCAATATATACACATCATATATTTATGCAAACGCTGAAAAAGCGTTTGAAAAGATGGAGTAACCACATTGAGATGACGAACATTGTCCGTGCATGGGGCGCCTTTTCTAGGTGGGTGCTGCCGCTCATTGGTCACATGGGGATATGCACCTCCTCGGGGATCATCAGAGACTTTGCAGGCTCCTACTTTGTCTCGGTGAGTCGATTTTGAGAAGGTATGAGCGATGAAACTGCATATATCACCACAAGTTAGTAAGCTGTAGTAGCCTACTACACCCTCGTTGTAATAAATTAATCCACAGCAATGGTAGTCAATAATAAAACGATTTTACTAGTTACAAACCACAGTTCTTCATACACGGCCTGTTGTAGGTTACTCTTCTAGATAACATCCGTGCCTCAACAATCAATTCAACCCATCGATACAGGGGATAGGATCTGTTATCGAACTGCATTCGAAAAAAAAATCACTGCCTTTCTAATTTTCAAACACCTTTTTTGTTTCAGGAGGACAATATGGGCTTTGGTCGGCCTACAAAGTGAGTTACTAAGTGCTATTTTTTGTCCTATTGAACTCGACTTTAGTACCCGGGAGCAGCACTATTCACCACACCACCTACTCTGCGCCCCTCAGGTATTGGATGCTGGACGTGGACAAGGTGTGTGGCAGCGGCCAGTCAACATGGGACAAGGCGGTCTACGACGCGTCTGAGGAGTACAAGTGCCGGCCGGTGTGTTGAAACATGCTCTCTAAACCTTCTCATGACCTTTTTTGGTTAACCTATGAATTTCCATAATAATTTCTATATGACTTTTAATTTTTATGTGCATATGAAACCATTTTCGATGTAGTGATTATGTTCCAAATGCTACTCACATGGATAGTTACCCTGAAAATGATCCTAAAATATAAATGAATAAATAATAAATAAATGGACGTGCCGACAGTGAGTCCCTGTACCTTTTGCCCCCTCATTTGAATAAACGTAATTGGTGTGCATTAATTAAAACCTTTTTGTCGTTATAGCACAACCTGTGCTGTGATAACTGCCACTCCCACGTTGCCATGGCGCTGAACCTTATGCGCTATGACAACAGCACATCCTGGAACATGGTGAAGCTCTGCCTGCTGTGTCTGACCCATGGGAAATACGTCAGGTACAGTCGAAACCATCGAAACACAAAATGATGTATGCATCTGCGGTCAGCAACGATGCATACAGAAACCGTTGCGACACCAGGGAATCGTCAAAACCCTAGAAAACCCAAAGGGCTGGATCCTAAGGCCGCGTTCAGACTGCCAGCAAAAATCCGATTTTTAGCCCATCCAGATTGGAACCGGATGACTCTTTTGTAGTCTGAACAGTCCCAAGTCACATGAAATCCGATTTTTGCAAAACGGATCGAAACCACCTCCGGGAGGTGGTTTCAGATCGCATTTGGACAGATGCGTCTCAGTCTGAACAGCTCCAAACACTCAGATCGGTTTTGACTGTCCGTGACGTCACTCTACGCGACGCCAGACCTGACCCAATGCGCCAAACCACCCGCCTCAGTCCTTGGACAGAGGAAGAAACAAAATGCCTCATTAATCTGTGGGGAGATGGGTCCGTTCAAGCGAAGCTCGAGGACATGTATCGGAATAAGTCGATTTATGAAAGTCTTTTGCGTTCTTTGATCCATCTTGTTTGTTATTGTTTTTCCTCGTCGCTATTACATGACGTCACACAATACACGCGCTGGATGACGCCTCCGCTCCGACGTCGTTGCTACAGCAACCTGTCAGATGGGTCAATAATGTGGCCCAGTCTGAACAGAGCCAAATACGATTTGGACACTTGCTAAAACAGTGTGGACAGTCAGCCCTAAAAATCGGATATGAGAAGGAATCAGATTTGAATCAGATTTGCCTGCAGTCTGAACGCGGCCTAAGTGGTTCTAGAAGCAGGTGATCGCACCAAACCCAGAAACATATGGCTGAGGGCAACTCTGTCATTACTCTCTGTTGACCCAGTTTGAGAAGTGCTGGGCTTACAGTTTTCTGCTCCCTACATTCTCCTCCCAGGGGCCATAAGCCCCTAAACAGGAGAGAGCAGTGTAATGGATCACTGACAGAACTGCCCCCCCTCAAAGCACCCGGTGGAGGTTTCTCTGGCAGGGTGCAGTAGGAGAATGGAGGGGGACAGGAAGTGGGACCTTGGGTCGGGGGGTCCCCCAGGGAATTGCTTTCTGTGGTTTGAAAGACCCTCCTTCAAAGAAGGACAGAAAATGCAGATATTCTTGATGGAGGTCAATGTTGTGTGTCCTCTCTAAGACACACAACATATCATTTACCGATGTGTATGTTTTGCTGAACCCTCTCCCTCTCTTTCTCTACCTCCCTCCAGCTGCGCTGCTTTCCTAAAGACCTGGCTTCCCTTTCTGATGCTCACAGGCATCATCTCCACCTTCGCTTTAACTCTCAATCTGCAGTAATCCCTCAGGACGTGAACATGGAAGAAATATAGACTTTAATACCACCAGTCCCACTCAACCCGCTTCTCATCGGACTGGTCTTCAACATACTATGCCTCCTCACCGTCAGTGTAGAGCTGCCTTCAAGTCATTCTGAATGCTGTAATGAAGAGATACAGCGTATAACATAAAAAAAAACATATGTTAATGAGAATATATAGCTGCTTTAGTAGATATTTAAAAAGTATTTACTTATTTAGTATCAAAGAGGAAAAGTATCAAAAATTAAGTAGCGGCTTGCAATTGGCAATATATGCGCTCCGAAAAAAATGTTATCTAAACTGTCCTTTGACATAGATTATCTTGCTTTGTTTAAATGTTCACCATTTACCAGACTTTTTTTTTTAACTTGTTTATGATTATAAACATGACTTCTACTATATTAATGTGTTTTTTTTTAAACTATAAATTGAGTTGCTGTGTCAATTTCGGATATATTTATTAAGATAAATATTTCAACAATGTACATTATTTCAAGTCTTTCCTGCATAGGATGTCACAGCGTGGCTCACAGTTCCCCTGCAATGGCTGTAGCTTTAAGAGAGCCATGGGGCTGCAGTATTCCTCCACTATCGTGTGTGCGTGATATGAACAACCCTCCACTTACTGGAGGACCTAGTCCCTGAGAGGCACAGAGGAGGAAGGGACCTCACACTGGCTCTCTGGTCTGAAGAAAACACATCTCTAACTGGATCTGGAGAGAAGAAGCTTTATTTGTCTTCTTCGTCCTGAAAAAGTTGCTCCCCCTTCATGGCTGACCACATAGGTGTGCGTATGTTTACGTTTTTTCTGCTTTTATTCTTTGTGACACCAAACCAGTGCATGCAGTGTCATTTTGGCTGCACGTGTTTTGCAGCCACAAACACAGTGAGATGTGTTTCTAAAGATCTGCGCGCAGTGCCGCTAAGTATTCCAGGATATGCGAGGACACTTATCGTCACCGGGAACAACATACCCCAGATTGGACCGGATTCATTCCCAGAATTGGAGAATGTCACTAACATCTGTCTAAGCAATAACAGGTGAGGATATTGAAACACTGTCTTTCTTTTGTTTCTTTGTTTATCTAGGGATCTGAATTCATATTTTCCTTCATCCCATAAACAAAAAAGACGCAAGCCTGTGTAAATGTGTCTTACTTACCCTATATAAGATAAATATTTAAATCATGCATTTAAAATGTACATCAAGATTTGCTTTGAAGCCTAGCAAAAGTACCCTTCCAATTAATCACCAAAGAACACAGTAATGTAAAGGTGCTCCCTCTCGCCCAGGATCACAGAGCTGGGTTCCCACACCTTCTCCTCCATGAGAAGCCTTCGATCCCTAGGACCTCAGCAGCAACCCGCTGGCCCTGATCCACCCGGAGGCCCTCAGCATCCCGGGAGGCCCCCTGCTGGAGCTCAACCTCAGCCGCTCGCTCTACAACAGCACCTCCCTGACGGACCTCACCACCGCCATGCGCTGGGGCGGCCTGGCCGGCTTGGTCCTCTTGGACCTCTCCGGGAACCGCCTCGCTCTGCTGGCCCCGGCCACGTTCTCCCACCTCCCCAGCCTGCGGCACCTCCTCCTGCCCCACAACTCCCTAGCGTCCGTCGGCGGCGGCACCTTCTCCGGGCTGCAGCGGCTGGAGCTGCTGGATCTGAGCCACAACGCCTTCCGGGCGTTCCCGGCCGAGGCCCTGGGAGAGCTCGGGAGGCTTGGGAAAGCGCGCCTCCGGCTGGGGAGGAACCCGTACCTCTGCTCCTGTGAGAGCCACCGTTTTGTGGCGTGGCTCAACAGCTCCATGACCCCCAGAGTGGAGGACTCTGAGGATGTGCGCTGCGCCTCTCCCAGAGAGCTGCGAGACGTCCTCCTCAGCGGGGTCGGTGCGCAGGCCATCGGGTGCGGGGTCCCGGTTCAAGGGGTCCCGGCCGGGGAGGCGTCCCTCCAGACGTCCTATGTGTTCCTGGGCCTGGTGCTCGGCTTCGTGGGGATGGTCTCCGTCCTGGTTCTCTATCTCAACCGCAAAGGCATGAAGAAGTGGATCACGGAGACCAGAGAGGCCTGTCGAGACGTGCTGGCCGGGTACCACTACCGCTACGAGATCGACACGGACCCCCGACGCGGGCAACCGTCGGACGGGGACGGTGTGGGGATGGGACGTTTTGGAACGGCCCCACTGCCTCTGATAACCCCTGACGCGTGTGACGGCGGTCAGATGCCCACAGACATGCAGCACACGGGGACGGTCACGGCACCTGGGACCTAGAGAAAGAGTTCAGGTGCACAACCTGTGTACGGTATCTGTGTTGTTTTGGGAGGTTTTCTTAATATTGGAAAATGGAAATACAATAAAAACATCCAGGAACTACTTTTTTTTTATCTGTATTTACGGTAGCTCTTTACTACTTTACTTTACTTAAAAGGAAAATATGAAAGAATATAAATATCAGAGATGTTCAGTTCCACTTAATTGCATGAATGAACCTTAAAGTATTTTTTATTAAATCCAAGCGGATGTTTTGTAGATTCAAAATATGAATGTACTTGCATGATGTCCAATGACCATTTCGCCCTGCAGTTCATCTCATCTTTCTAATGACCTTGTACGTTAAATACAAACACAAACATAAAGAAGTCACCATTACACCTGTGTGATATGAGTGGCCTTTTGGTTTACAATAAAACTATAAGTTGGATTTTTCACTTGCATCTTTCTTCATTCTACTGGGAAGTGTTAGCTTGCCACAACTCAATGCATGGACATATTCCTCATAAATAGCAAATATATAGACATATTGGTGGAGAAACCAATATTTTTACTCACATTCCATCAGGTAATATCAGGGTCGTCTATTCATGTATATATTATTTACACACACACCCACACACGCACGCACACACGCACACACACAGGTATGGCTATTCCGCTTCCTCAACACACGCGCCAAATACGCAAGGACCAATAGGTGTTGCGCTTTGATTTTGGAACTTTTTTCTTCCAATTCATATCCGGCAGCGTGACGTCACGATTTACCTGTGGGTGGGTGAAGGGTTTTGGAATTAGCTGTAGCCGCAGGTAATAACCCAGCACCAGAAGACTCGGGAACGCAAGCCTGTGGTGTGGAATTAATCAAAAAAGGGCACAACATTGATCGGAACCGGTGGCTCGATGCGTTGTGTGTACTCTCTGTGTGGGCCTGCTCGGAGAGACTCACATAACCCGGCTTGACTCGAATGATTTCTTTCTTCTAAGATCGAGAGAGAAGTTTGTCTTTGAGACTTCCGCGGTCTCCTGGTCGCTGCTTAAGTTATCCGGGCAAAAAACAATCCAGACTTTCCCACTTATGCGGTAAGTTTATGTTGACAAGAAAATAAGATACGGTGGAGCCTGAATATTAGTGACGCGATTATTGTCCGTGCTCTTAGATGTATGCCAAACAAAAGCTTTCTGGGTGCGACAAGTGAACCAAATGATCATCAGGGCATCCATCAACGAAGTCTTGCTAGTGTATCTGAACCTATAAGTGTTTTGGAGTTGCTTTTTTGATACACACGTATTGAACAGCTTTAGTCGCATACACCTTTTTCTGCCCGTGTGAACGGCTAGTGTGGAATGTGAGTCTGCTGCAGGTCTAAAGGGAGGTCTCTGCCTGATTTTAACTTGACCCTCTCGCACCAGCTCTTAGACACTCTTGCTGCCATGCCTGGCCACAACACAGGGGCACCCCACACGGCCCGCCACCATAAAACACACATTCACAGCTCCAGAACGGAGAGGTACCGCCAGGACCGGAATGTGTCCCGGGAGAACAACACCAGCCAAGAGTCCTACAAGGACCCCCATCATGGAGAACACACGAAAGACCCGCAGCACATCTACCCCTCGCGCTACTCAGAGAACCCCCACGGCCGCCGGGGCCACACGCGGAACACCAACTGGAGGGGCTCGGAGACCATCGGGTTCATCCCCGGCTCGGCGGACAACGCCCCCGACGGGAGGCACTCCTGCGGCTCGTGCACCTCCATTGGCTGGGGCAGCTGCAAGAGCCTCATCTGCTGCGTGCTCACCTGCGGCTTCTACGGCAGCCGGGAGCCCTGTCTGCCGGTGAACGAGAGCACCACGGACCCTCCGTCCAAAGCGGGCGGCGGCGGCGGCGGTGGCGGCGGCGAGGCTCACGGCGCCCACGGTACCAACGGCATGAACCTGTCCAACCCCACGTGCGGCATCGCCATGGAGCCCGCGCGGCCCGTCGCCAAGCCCTCCAAGCTGCCCACCAGCGACAGCTTCCGCTACCCGGACGTGCGCATCGGGGGCCACACGGTGGTGTACCCCTACCCGGCGCCCAAGCACGCCCACAAGGCCAACAAGGGAAACAACAACAGCCAGCGGCCCGTCAGTGACACCAGCGTGTACTCCCGCGAGGACCTGGACCTGGACGACCTGAGCGACACGGGCACGGACATCGACTCGCTCATCACCAAGAAGCTGCTGGAGCTGTACGCGCTGCACCAGATCGACCAACTGGCCAAGTGCACCTCGGACTCGTCCTTCTCCCGCAAGACCAACGAGATCAGCGAGCTCATCTACAGCATCGCCCAGGACTACAACCTGGAGAAGCAGGAGGCTGAGTGCAAGCTGGTGCACGGCGTCATCCGCATCAGCACGCGCAAGAGCAAGAGGAACAAGAATCCCCCGCTCGCCGCCGCCGCCGCCGCCGCCGCCCCGCAGCGCCCCCACGAACGCAGCGACAGGACGCTGCCTGACAGCGGCAACGAGACAATGACCTTCATGAGCAGCGACAGTAAGATTGTTTTTTGGACAGAACACTGCATCACGCTGTATGCTAGGCCCGGGGACTAAAACTACTAGGACCTAACGATACATAACACTACAGAACACAGAACACTGTATCACGCTGTATGCTAGGCCCGGGGACTAAAACTACTAGGACCTAACGATACATAACACTACAGAGAAGGAAAAGGACAGAACGCTTAATTTTAGGCCTGCGACTTAACGCTACATAGTAGGCCTGAGACATAACATTACATGGTAGGCCTGGGACATAACACTACATGGTAGGAAAGGAACATAACATTACATAGTAGACCTGAGACATAACATTACATGGTAGGCCTGAGACATAACATTACATGGTAGGCCTGGGACATAACACTTTCTAGTTGATTACTTTGAGTGTGGAAAAAAAAATCAGATTTCAAATCCCGTTTTGGAGGAGTGATTATATAGTGAACGATAACGATAGTGAAACAATTTGGTTTATTATCATTTATAGATAACCGGGGAAAGTCCTGGAAACACACACACCACACATGCTATCTATGAAGTGCCTTTTGTAATGTTGCCAAATCCTTTTTACATACACCTTAAGTCATGAATCTTATTGCTTATGGGCATATGTGGAAATCAACACAAAATGTTTAGCCATAGAATATTTGTATCACAGTAATGGATATGACGTCATGTTCTTCTAAAACACGGATGCCTGTAGCTCCGGCAGCTATAGTGACATTTCATACGGTGTTCCGACCCACAGTGCCCGAGGTCAAAGTGTCGGAGTTGACGTCTTCGGACGAACTCGCCAGAAAGATGAGATACTACAGCGGGAGAAGTAAGTTCTTGCGATGAACCATGCCGTGCTGGTCTGTGGTCACCCAAGTTTCAGTGTCCAATAACGTGTTTTAAAACACAATAGTGTATGAAGTGCTAAGTATCATGTATTTTTGATGAGACGTAATGAGCAGCGTTCTGAAACTTGCCGATGCTGTGTTTCATGGGCAACCGAGTGAAGTGAGCGTTGGTGAGACGAGCAGATCTCAGTTTTCCCCCCCCCCCCCACTTCTCTGCACCTCCATCTCTACTTTCCAACATATATATCATACCAATGGCTTTGATGGAACTGCCGAACACCCTGCCGGAAAAAAAAATCCCCTACATTCCTTCCTATTCTTCCAGTTCTATGTTCAGCCTCTTACTCATTAAGCTGACTCCTCCTACTCCTCTTCCTCCTCCTACTCCTCTTCCTCCTCCTACTCCTCTTCCTCCTCCTACTCCTCCTCCTTCTCCCATATTCCACCTTGCCCGTGTGTGTGTGTGTGTGTGTGTGTGTGTGTGTGTGTGTGTGTGTGTGTGTGTGTGTGTGTGTGTGTGTGTGTGTGTGTGTGTGTGTGTGTGTGTGTGTGTGTGTGTGTGTGTGTGCTGAAACTCCAAGCAGATCAAATCCCTTAAGTATACACCATTTAGCACCCCTTTGCTTCGTTAAGTAATTAAGCAAACATCTTGGGTTACCGATGATTCATGAGACAAGGGCTTCTTTTTTTTTTTTTTGGTTGTTGTTGCTCAGCTGTTCAATCTGTGACAAGAAGACGCTTATCCTGTTACACACTAGGCCCCGGACCAGAATCGACCAGGTCCTTCAGACGCTATCACGAAGGCACTCCTTGTGTTACACGTCTTTTGTGAGACTTCCCGGGTGCTACGTTATTTCCTCTGCCCGGGAATGTGCCAGGGTCCCACGCAAAACTATAATCGCTAACATGCTACGATCTCACAGATGGAAAGATGTAACGAGGACTTTCGAGGAAAAACAAATGATCAGATTTGCTGCAAATTTATAACTACTGGGCACCCCGGGTGGCACCCCGGTGGCTCACCGGGTAGAGAGTGTACCATTTAGGGTTCAGTCCTGATCGAGGTGACCCGGGTTCGATTCCTGCCGGTCGTCCTTTGCTGCATGTCCTCTCCCTCTATCTCCCAGACCTTCCTGTCTTTCCCACTCTTATCATAAAGCATAAAAATGCCCAAAAAGCGCAAACGTCTAATGGCTATGTCGCCCCGTTGTGCTTCTCCACAGCTCTGTCGTCCGGCTCCTACCAGCAGGACACCCAGACGGATTCCTCGGGAGCTCCGCTGTTGGAGCTTCTCTGAGCGGCCCCCGCCGCGACCGAGAGGCCCTTTTTTCTACTGCATCCCTCAGGGGCCGCTCGGGTTCCTGCAAGGTCAATGCTCCGCGCTGACGTTGTCTTAACCCGCCTGCATGCGGAGCTGATGCTGTTACTGACGCCCCTGGGAGTGGTGGTGGACGTTTAGTCAGCGCTGAGGATAAGCTAGCGCTGCGGTGCCGTGAGGAACTATCTAGCCCCAGTGGCGTCAACGTCCAGACGAACAGAACCGCCAGTATTCCATGAACGGACTTCTTCTTTTTTTTTTTTGTATACTTTGATCCAAGTTTTTTTTTGTTTGAACACAGGTAGCAAAACTCTACCCCCGTAATGCGAAGACTCTGGTCCTATGGGACGAACCCTAAGGGTCTTGTGGTTCTAGGTTCTGCCCTTGGGGTCTTGTGGTTCTAGGTTCTGCCCTTGTACGGGTTCTGGTGTTGGGAGATGAACGAGTTGAATGAGCATTCGTCCGTCTTGAGCGTATTTTAAATCAAGACAGTTCAAGCACAGAACTGTAAGCCATATTTTGTAAATAAGTTCATTTTTTTTTTTACCAAAATAACAAAAGACTGTATATAACCACTGCTTTTTATATATGAGACCAAACTTTATCGTTCACAGGTGTTGATATTGTCAATGTTCACCCGTACAAAGAGAAAATGTTGTACGTGATCAAATAAACAATAAGTACAATAAAGTGTCTCGTGCTTTGATATTGAGGGCCTTTTAACAAGCTAAACCACAGGGAAGGGAATCCTCATACGTACTGTCAGTTCTATTATATTCGTCACCGCTCCTTTCTTCATCAGCCTTTTTGTAATTTTCCACCCACCCACACATACACACACACACACACAGTTCCCGTTTGCTGGTGATCTGTGGGATTTCGCATGCTTAATGCTGCACAGTGCAGCAGTGTATTGCGTCCACCAGGGCTGCCAGGCTCCCTTCTCCTCGGGATCCCTGGGCCACAACACCCTTCCTCCGCCCTGAGTTGGAGGAGGAACTCGTTTGGCTGGTTCTGACAAAGGAAAGGAAATAAAATCCTGGGGTTTGTCTCTGCAAAGAAACACGGTAGAAAAATAACCTTGTGACAAGACCCATTTAATTTTAGTATCCCGAAGCAGTGGATCTAACCAGTTGAGAAGCATGCAAGGGTTTTAAACGGGTCCGTAATAGGAGAAAGATGTTCTCATCCCTTCAGCTGTTAGTGTTGCCTTTTTAAAATAATAAAGTTTAGCTCCAACCATGTAAAATGAATAGTTAATAAACGTTGGCATCCAGTTTTACCCATGTCCATATGACATCCACAGCTGATATTAAACATTGTGTTTGTTAAATATTGCTGAGTTGGGTCAATCAAGCTGTTATTCACTGACAATGCTGAGCAATGTCCTCGTTTGGACATTTTAAATGTAGGGTGACGGCTGGAAAGAGAGAGCTGAGTCTTTGGGGATGTGTTCCACAGTAACCCTGAAGAACCTTCTTGTGCCCCCTCCAACCCCCACCCCCACCACCGCATTCCTGTTTTACCTGTTGAGATATCCTGCAGCCAGTCAGTGTCACAACATCAGCCACCGCAAAACACCAAAGAGTTGCACACTCTCAAAGTGCCCAAAATAAGTAATTCAACGTCGGACCAGGAGGATGAAAACATGAACTGTTCATTTGAACCCTTCCTCTAGTGTGGATTGAATGCATAACCCAGTCATTGTATTTTTTAGTTTTTTGTTTCATGTTTTTGAGTATTTATTTATTTTCCTCGTTTTGGGGTGATGTTAAGGCATGTATTGGTGTACACAAGAGGAAGAAGTTCTTTAGATTTTTGCATTTTAGATGCATGTGTGTCAACTGTTGTTTTCAAGGGCTTGTGGCTGCAGCCCCGCGGAGGGAACAATGTCGAGGAACTACCACAAGATGGAGACAAAGGTCAATGGAAAAAAAAGGCGCATGGGAAGATAAATCACTAGCTTAATATCTTTACGAATATGTCCCCATTCTAAGAGGGTCATAAATATGGACCATAAATGTGTGTTACATATTTCGTTCTCTGCGCTTATGTTTTCAATACAGACAAATCAATTTGTCATAAACAGAAAGAGATAACTAGCAAGAGCTGGTGGCTGTGTCATTGACCCAGTTGGAGGAGGAAAAGGGGTTCACAGCTGCACCTCTGTGATACCAACTGCACAAATGTGTCTGAGACATGGTCCATATTGTGTGGTTACTTTCTTCTATTTTTTAATATGATCCAGTTTTATATATTTCGTTTTAGATTCTAACATAATAGAGATTATATATGATCAATATAATAAGTATTCTTATCAATACATTATGTAAGGTAATAAGTTAGTAACATACAATGTTTCATTCATTTTACTCTAATACCCAGTGCGTCTCATAGGCTTCTCATAGGCTTTCTTGTCAACATCAATCCAGGACTGCAGTTTTTAGTGTACAAAAAAATATATTTATTTTAAGAAAAAACATATCTTGAAAAAAATATTTACAACAAACACGAGGCAAATCCTATTCTAAATCCCAAAGCATGTCATTTATGGAACCTATTACTCCATACAATCTTTTGTATGGAATAATAGAGTTTGCTACTATTGATCTCTATTCATTTAATCAATAAAGACATGTACAGTGACCTTCCATCGAATGTAAATATGACATCGTGGTATGCAACGCAAACCTTCACCCATTTTTTTTGTGCATGTGCGCGCCTTCATTTGTGGGGAACCCTTTTTTCTCTCGACTATGAGAACGTTTCTCGTTCATCGACGTCACCTAAACAACAGCATATCAACCAGCAGCTCCACCAGATCGGCCTGACCAATCAGGGGCCGGAAGAACAGTTCGGTGAGGAGCGTGGGGGTGATGGTCTGCAGCGTGGACGCCGCCAGCAGGATGCGCGCGAAGCGTCCGGGGTCGTCTGGGTGGAGGGGCTGACCCACCTCCTCGAGAGCCTTCTGCGCCTCCTGCTGCAAGCCTTCGATGAAGAGAGCCGCGGTCAGTTCCGGTATGTCTGTTGGAAAACATTGGAAACAGAAGTGGCTGAGTGACCTGATTTGGTGGGAGGCGGCAGTAGTCCCACCTGGTTCAACATTGGGAGTATGAAGGCTTTACATGAAATGTGTCTTAGTTCCGTCTGAACACTTACCAGGGTTAAATATCAGGGTCCCTTTGAGGTACGCGTACTCCTTCGGACTCAAATCCAAACTGCCAAACCTCTTGAGACAGGACTTCAGTTTACTGACACCCGCCACGGTGGGCTGCTCTCTCTCCGTGTCCAAACTCTCCTGACAGTTCAGCAGGATCTTCTTCAGCATGCTGTCTGCCGGCGTGTCGGTCACCTCAAAGCCGACCCCTTCCTGGGCCAAACCCAAGATGAAGAGTGGCGCCCAGCACTTCTGAAGGAGCGAAAACTGATCTTGGAGCGGCAGCTGGTTAAACGCCAGCAGGTTCCTCATAAAGTGAACGGTTTTCACCAGCACTGCGGAGGCCTCCTGGCAGGTCTTGGAAGGCTTCTTCAGGCAGACCCTGCGTCGTCGGTCGCAGTGGCACGGATGGGAGGACAGGCTGCGGTTCAGGTTGCTCTGTCGCGGGTCCCTGGACTCCATTTGGCTGAGGATGTTGTACAGGATGGCGTTGGTGTTCCTATCTCCGTGCTCTGTGCAATGGCACGCGGTATCCATGTCTGATTCTTCTCTGTGGTCCTCGATACGATGAGGTGAGAGAGAGATGCTGGTGGAAGCGACCTGCCGTCTCTGAGCTCGTGCTGCAGTACCTTTCGCTCTGCCTTCTTCTTTATAAGGCCGGCCTACTCTGCGTGTTGGACCTTGACTTGTCAATACTGTGAAGGAAGAAAACAACTATGTGCGCCAGCGTGCTACCGATGGTCATGTCATGCCAGTGCCTTATCGCTGGAGTAAAACTAATGAAGTAATCCCTGGGAGCCTTGGTGAGGGTGTTGGGTGGGGGGGTGGGGGGGGGGTGTGGGTGGTTAGGCCTTATCTTTCAATTTGTGTCATTAACCCAGGCCGTGCCAGGCTACCAAGGACTGCAGAGGCAATCAACATTATCGATGAACTGTACCTTTCCAGCTCACACCTACAAGGTGGAATGAGGCCAACAGGGAGGGAGCAATGACCGATAGGTTGAATCCTTGAACATTGTCGGTAGCAGTTTCCCTTGAGGGAGATAAAGAGAGAGAGAGAGAGAAGTAGTACTATTATTAGTAGTACTACTAAGAGAATTGAAAAAAATAGAAAACATATGCATGTATGTATGTATGCATGTATGTATATACAGTATATCTATATATATATATATATATATATATATATCTATATCAGACCTTTCGATTCTACGATATATTTAGTTTGTGATGAATGAAATGAATAAAATGAAAATCAGTGTGGCTGGTTATCTCAGCGGTGCCTAGCGCAGGGGTACCCCGGACTGATAAGCCAGTTACTTTATGGTTCATAGTGTGCCTAGTACACAAGCAACACGTCATCATCAGACACAGCACGGACTTGATACAGAACAAACAACTATCAAGGACGAGTCTTTTGCCCTGATAACTGCTTATTTTTTTCCCTAAAAGAGGCATATGCGAGCAGTGAGGTGTGCCAGAGGGAGAGCCACCTGGTACAACATGACACACTGAGTCAAGGCCAGTTCAACAGGTGAATGACAGCAATAAAAAACGGTTAATGTGCAACCGGACACAACTGGTAGCACTAGTCATTCAAAAAGGGTTACTTTATAGTCTCCTCGCAATATGTCAACAGGAAGTATTGCATTTGTGGAGCAGTATTTTTTTACTTGGAAAAAACTCTTGTCGTATTTGTATTGGTTACCCACTGCTAAAAAATGCAGCGCACGTACTACATACTAAATACTACATAATACAACTACCTTAGAAGAAACACAGTCTCAGCTTAGAAATGCAGTATATATGTATATGTGTGTATATGTATGTATATGTGTGTATATATGTATTATGCATTGTATATATGTGCTGTATGCGTATTTTATATATACAGTATATGAACGTTATGAATGTGTGCATGTAAGGTATGTATTTGTTTGAATATACAGTATGCATGCATGAATGTATGGATGTATATATGCTTGTATGTTTGTATGTATATGCATGTATGTATATACAGTATGTAAAGTATGTATGTATGTACATACAGTATGTACGAAACAGTATGTATTTGTGTGTTTATACAGTAATGTATTAATGTATTGTATGTATGTATGTAGTATGTATTGTATTTAGTATGTATGTATTGTATATGTATGTATTTATTTATGTATGTAACAGCATATATGCATGTATATGCGTATACAGTAATGTATGTCACAGTATGTATGTATGTATGCTCTCACACATGTAATTATTGTCCACTGACCTTATTGTACAAGCCCACGTCCCTCTAGTAACCTCAGCGGTGAGGTATGCTGATGGTTGTAAATGCTTGTTGATAAGACGCATACATTTATGGGCCTGGAGCAGCAGGCAGAGACGGGCACGGAGGCCAGACACCTTATCAACACCTCTGTAAAACGTTTTGATATGGCCTTCATTTCTACAAATTAGAAACCGAGTGGCTTAATATTGAAGTCTTGCCGTTTTTTTATTTCTGTGTTTGTTTCTCAGAAACTATAATCCATTTCATTTTATGAAGTTTTCGAGACACGCAAATACAAACAATATTGAATAATAATGATAATAATAGTATTAAACATGTCTTATCTGATATGTTGCAAATGTCAGTTTACACATACTATTAAATGATGTGTATATTTTTCATTTGTGTTTCTTAATATTATGTTGGACATTCATCTTTTGGATGAATGTCACTATTAATAGAAGTAATATATGAACAATTAATGTAGGAGTGTGACAGTAGTCATTTTAAAAGCCTGATGAAATCTTACACATATCTATTCCTTCCAAATATGTTATTTTATCCATATTCCTACTTGGTTTGACTGCCTTGGTCAGGTGCGAGGCTGCCTGCCTTCACATTTGGCCTTGAACCTAAAGGTTAGCGCAACACAACCGCTCCACAAGATACGCCCCTCTCTGAGGTCATGTGACCCAGCAACACAAGACAGAGCGCTGTGATGATAAGCTTGCAGAAACCCTGTTAGTACAGGTTGTCTGTGGACTGTTCCGGTCCGAGCCATGTGAACAAACGATGGGTCGCCAAGTTAAGGTCGATTGAACAATAAATAAAATAAAATCATTGCTGCTGTTTTGTACTTTTTAATTTTGTTTTATTAGTCTTGGTAGGATTAATGGCGCACGCACGGATGAGATGAAAAGCCACTTTGATGTGAAAAATATGCAAATTAAATTGTTTATACATTTAAATCAGAACCATACCATTTGCAAAAGGTATGTGTATTGTGCTGTGGCTATAGTCATAACTAAAGCATAAAGGAAAAAAGCTTCCTTAACAAAGAGAAACATCAACTTTTTATCGATATGTAAACTCTAGCTAAATTGAATGAATAGGAAAAAAAAATGAACAACATAAAATATAAATGGTGAGCTCTCGCTGGGTCCCCAAGATTCAAGATAGGTGTTTATTTGTCATATTGCACAACAATTAACAGAGCAGTCGCTGGCAATGAAATTCTTCAGTCTTGGCTCCTCCAACAGTGCAATATAAGAGAACGTAAAGGTATATGAGAAACACAATAGGCTCTATGCACAACTCCACTACTACCTGGACTTAGGCAAGCTCCTTCATTCCTGTCTTACATATTGGAACAAACTGATTAATCCAGTGTGTCTGAGTAGTCACAATGGCAGACACACCTGGATTAATCAGTTTATCCAATAATGTTAAAAGACAGGAAATAAAGGAGCAGCCACTAATCCTAGAAGTAGTGGAATTGTGCATAGAGCCATTAGGAAGAGACATAAAATAATAAAAAATAAAATATATAAATAAATAATAATAATACACAAGTAAGTGGTATAAGAGGAAACCAAGTAGGAGAGCAGAGACCTAAGAAAAACAAATAAATGTAAATATAAACCGACGTGTTATCAGTATCAACTAGTAGGCCTAAATCGGCAAAAATAAGGCAAAAAAAAAGTCCAAAATTAAATGGATGAACAATCAAATAACCCCGTATCAAACAAATTCTGGGGATGCCTAAGCCAAAAAAGTGAGAACCGAGAAACATAAAATGGTGTTTCATTTAATGTTATCATGTAAAATAGTGTTGAAGCATACTACGCGAAACAGCAAGAAAGTCGAAACGATCACGTGAAATGCGACGTAGTGACGTGTTGACGTAACACGTACAGACGTCGTGACGAACACCAGCCCTGAAAATAAACAATATGCGACGCCCTACAGTTGTATTTTCGCGGAAGAATATACTGCCATATTCCGTCGGCGGACCCAGAATTACTTCAGTCAGTTTATGAAAGTGGAGGCTTTCAAGTTTCACACTACCGCCACCGACCCGAGTCCTGTGGGACTGAGGGCCCACCGGAACCCCCAGGGGGTCGCCCGGGTCTGAGGATGATCTACGAGAGCCCCCGTCCCGAAACCCCAGACCTGAAGTGGTGGACCGCCGAGCCCAGCACCGACGATCAGGGCTCCAATCACCGAAACCACAGAAAACTCCCGCAAAGAAAAGCGAAAGCGTGTTGCGCATCGGTCCGTTCCTCAAACATGTCGACAGGTTGCTAAATGTGCGGAGAAATCTGTGATCGACTCGACGGGAGCTGGCGTCAGGACCTGTGTAAAAGAGAGTAAAAGTCTCCCTTCGAACCAGTCAGGGGTAGCAAGCATGGTCTCATGTTGTGGGAATGTTACATCTTGTATCGTGTCATAGCCTGGTTTGAAATAATAGACACATAATACCATTAACAAAACTGTTATCGTGTGTTGCAGATGTGGATTCTTTTCGTAAAACCAAGCATAGAGCAGCGACACCGTGTGTCCTATCGGAGCGCTTCACACAAGGAGACAAAGGCTTACCAGAGCTCAATCCACCGAGCCTGATCAGAACGAAAGGGGGACCACCGTGAATGTGTTCGCAACTTATACAGGCATGCCGACTACCTCCGCCGTTTCATCAGGAACGGGACTTACGCCCAAGACCACTCCAATCGCCGTTATGGCAATGTGCCTTTCATAACTATAACACCTCACAGTAAAGCCTCTGAAAGATAGCATCTCACGCAGCAGGACATGTAAATACCGGCCCCAGCGTGTTAACAGAACACGGCAAAAACCCAGACAGCCTCAGTCGGCCGTACAGAAGCCAAGAAACGGAAACCCACCAGGATGAGAAGAAGAGAAAGACAGCTGTCGAATGCTGATGATGTGAGTATTAAAAAAAAATAATAGAATGGCCATGATATAAACTAGCCTTGACTTCCCGACCATAAACGGAGGCTAAGCATGTAAGCACCTACACGCAAAAACTAAAACTATTTGATGGGGACAGTCAAGTATTCAATCAATATGATAGGATCATAAAGGCTAAAACAGGAACACAAAGCGAACCGAAGTTGCATCCTCAATATGCACCCTTGATGTAGGATGATGACCGCTGCGAGAGAATGGGAGCCCACGAAGCCTTGCATGAAACTGACGAGTCAGGAGCGCTCCAAGGAACGCTGTTTGAGAAAGATTGAGCGCAGTGGAAAGGGAGACAGCCTGGTTCAACCGACGCCAGATACTGCAGAAGAAGAGTAATACTCGATACCCATGTTGGAATATATTCATATTCTGAAACCTAAACTAGTTGCAAGAACGGTTTATACTTTGGTTTTGGTTCTCCTAGGATTATTGAAATGTCTATTATGACGACAAGACATAAGACTTATTTATTCCCTACTACTTTAAGTCCGGCGCGTCAAATGACTTTCTCCCTCCTTTTCAGACTTGATGAGCAAACAACGACGACTGATTCGACATGACGTTACTATGATCAAGGTAACCCCGTTCACTTTATTTATACAACTTTCATTTATTGGGATTCCATTCAGGGTCAAACAAACACTCCATCAGATGTATTCGGATTACTGTAGTTTACGTCACTCTCCCAACTCTAATCATTACTGTCAAGAAAGTGAACACACACAGAAGAAATCAATAAAGAAACATCTATTATGAAAGTTCACTTTGTACCACTACGTGAAGTGCTAGAGAGGCTGCCTGGACCAGCCTCCTCTCTGCAGACGCGTAATATGACGCCCGCACTGCCGCATGCGGATACAAGAAGGACGAGAGACGCTGGAAAATCGATCTGTCACACCAGCCCATCGGTAGCTCGAGACGATCACTAGGGTGGTGTCCTGCCCTCTCGAACCCGGTTAC
>OLKM01000086.1:152092-207092 GCA_900291075.1 Melanogrammus aeglefinus
GGGAGCTGGGCTGTCAGGACGCTGTGTTATAAAGAGAGTAAAAGTCTCCCTCGAAACAGGTCAGTGGTAGCAGCATGGTCTTCATGTGTGTGGAATGTTACATTTTTGTATCGTTGTCATAGCTGGTCTGATAATAGACGACATAAACCATTAACAAAACTTGTATCGTGTGTTTCAGATGTGGATTCTTTTCCGTATAAAAACCAAGCATGAGCAGCGACACCGTGTGTCCCTATCGGACGCTTCACAACAAGGAGACTTAAAGGCTTACCAGAGCTCAATCCACGGGCCTGATGCAGAACGGAAACGTGGGGACCAACGGTGAAGGGTTTTCTGCAACTTATACAGGCATGCCGACCTACCTCGGCGTCTCATCAGGAAGCTGGGCTATCTTCCCTAAGAGACCAGCTCAATCGCCGTTAATGGCATGTGCCTTTCGAGTACTATAACACCTACACAGTAGAAGCCTCTGAAGATAGCAATCTTCACGGCAGCAGGACATGAAATAGCTGGCCCAGCGTGTTAACAGAAACACAGGCAAAACTCAGACAGCCTCATGGCCGTACAGAAGCCAAGGAAACGGAAACCCACCAGGATGATGAGGAAGAGGAGGAAGACGAGCTGTCGAATGCTGATGATGTGATGTATAAAAAAAATAATAGAAATGCCATGTATATAACTAGCCTTGTACTTCCGACCATAAACTGGAGCTAAGATGTAAGATGTAAGCTACCTACTATGCAAAAACATAAAACTATTGATGGGGACAGTCAGTATTTCATCAATATTGATAGGATCAGTAAAGGTTAAGCAGGAACACTAAAGCGAACCGGAAGTTGTGCATTTCTCATATAATGTCTTATCCTCTTGATGTTAGGGATGACGACCGCTGCGAGGGAATGGGAGCGCCACGAAGCGTTGCATGAAGACGTGACGAGTCAGGAGCGCTCCAAGGAACGGCTGTTTGAGGAAGAGAATTGAGCTGAAGTGGGAGAAGGGAGGATCAGGCCTGGTGTTCTACACTGACGCCCAGTACTGGCAGGAGGAGGAAGGAGGTATACTCGATACCCGATGTTTGGAGTATATTCATATTCTGAAACCTAAACATAGTTGCTATAGAACGGGTTTTATATTTCTTTGGTTTTGGTTCTGCTAAGGTTATTTCTAGATGGTTTATTTATGTACGACAAGGACATAAGACTTATTTTTTTCCCTACTACTTTGGTATTGATGCTGCATTACCTTGAAATGTGTAAGAACCAGCTTGGAACAAACCTGCATACAGACAAACAAAGTCCGGCAGTCAAAATGGACGTTTCTCCTCCTTTTTCAGACTTTTATGAGCAAACAACGGACGACTGGATGTCGACATGAGCGTTTACTATGATAAAAGGTACCCACGTTCACTTTTATTTATACAACTTTTCATTTATTTGGGATTTCATTCAGGGTCAAACAAACATTTCCATCAGATGTATTTCGGATACTGTATGTTTACGTCACCTCCTCCAACTCTCAAATTGATTACTTTTCAAGAAGTGAAACACACAGAAGAAATACAATAAAAAAGAAACTATCTATATTATCAAGTTCACTTTGTACCACTACGTGAAGTGCAATAGAAGAGACTGCCCTGGACTCAGCCTCCCTTCTCTTTGGCAGACGCGGCGGTGACATGGACGCCCGTGACTTTGTCCGCATGCGGTATGACAAGAGGATGAGAGACGGCTTGGAAAATCGATCTGGTCACACCCAGCCCATCGGTAGCTTCGAGAGATTCACTAAGGTGTGGTGCCCTGCCCTCTCGTTAACCCGGTTTCTAGGTGTGCATCTCCTTTGAGGGTGCTGGCCTCTTGGTCGGCTCCTGGCTTGAAAAATCTTTTATAAACTCTCCAATGAAATGCGATGATGTGCAATTTAATCGGGTTCATATAATACGCAATTTAATAACAATGGGTTTCTTTTGATGATATGCAATTTAATCACAAACAAAAACGTTTTGCTTACACCGACACGTCTGGCTTCTCTGGGTCAAGGCTTTGGCCGCCGCGTGATGGAGAAGCAAGGCTGGACGGGACGGGGAAGGCCTAGGAACCAGCCGGCCCGGGATTACCGATGCTCCTGGAAAGCGACGGGCAAACATCCAAATTGCAAGAGGGGCTTCGGGTGAGTTAAAATAGACTACAGTCTCTATTTTTCCAAATTTCCTCTTCCCAGCTGTAAAAATTCCAATCAGGAATCGGTTCCGGTTATAACATGCATTTGAATGAGAGCTTGAAATGGCAACATTTTCCAATTTAAGTTCAAAAGCTTGTTGTGACCTGGACATGTGTCCTTTTGTCGCAGTCTTTCAAATTGGAGGATTTCCTTTCAGCGGTTCCATAGTAACAAACAACTATTTTTGATAGAGCTATTGTGTGTTTTCCTTTTTGTGTAGGTATCATGGAGAGAAGTTGACCTTGAATACTGGAAAGAAGCCGAGAATCAATTATCATATAAGCACCGTGTACGATGAACCGAAGGACGTTGATAAACCTGAACCCTTATTGAGACGTCTTCCCACCACTAACATAAAATACCGAGAATGGCAGCCCGGGGGCACTGTCGGACCGCGAAGATGACGTTATTTATTATTGTTTTATATTCCTCTGCTCTATTAAAAATTTGACATTTTTTTTATGTAAAAATATTTTTGGAGTTGATGTCATTTCGCTTTACAGCCTTCATGTGTTTCCGTTAGCTTATGCATAAATGTGTATTTTCTTGCATCTGAAATATTATAATATAAATCCTTCACACTCTCTTACTATGCGTCCATGTTCCACGATGCACATTATCAGGAAAGACGACGTGTGCACTATCAGGAAGTTCTTTACCACAAAAAAAAAATCGCGTTTTTTATTTCTCAACAACCTTAAAATCATTAATGCTGCAGCAACCATTGGATCCCACGATGGAGAGCTAGAGACCCCTACAGGACGTGTAATGCAAATGATTTGGGCAAGTCTTTTAACAATATTGGTACGAAAATACTTATATATAAAACGAAACTGACGTGTAAAGACTTCAAAATTCTGTAATTTAGTAAATCTTAAATTTGTTATTTTTAAACACGTTAGAGCCTTCATGATATGATAAGCAATAAGCTATAACTATAAACCTTATTATAACAAACGGCTCCAACGGTGCTTTTATTCTGACAGCTATCATTGTCCCGGAAGTACTTGCAAATTAATTTAGACTCATCGTTGTTTACGCGGTCGGTTAACAAAACTTGCATGCACAATATACGCTGACATGTGAGTAAAGGATTATTAACACAACCGATTTAATTGTCGTATTACAGCTAGTCGGGATCCTTTGTTACCGTGTATCTCCAAGCAGCCCACGAGGTGCTACATCATCGACACATAGTACCCATTTATCAAACTGTTATGAAAGGCGAAAAACTATCAAATTTAGACCATTTTATTGAAATCCGATGTGTTGGATGCACAACATCTCCTGTCACATGTTGCGGGACATCTGGACTGACTGACTGGTTCTCAACAGATGTGCAGCTGAGTCCATATAGTGGACTGCCATAGTAACAATGGCCAGCCCAGCATCACCACCACCATCATTGCGCTTCGGCCAGGTGGTCATTGGACCCCCAGGGTCGGGTAAAACCACTTACTGCTTAGGTATGCAGGAGTTCATGGGCCAGCTAGGACGAAAGGTAGTCGTGGTGAACATGGACCCGGCCAACGATGGGCTTCCCTATAAGTGTGCTGTGGACGTTTCGGAACTGGTTACCCTGGACGACGTGATGGACAGTCTGAAGCTTGGGCCAAACGGGGGTCTCCTGTATTGTATGGAGTATCTTGAAGCTAACCTCGACTGGCTCGAAAATAAACTGAATCAGTACAGTGACTATTACTTCTTGTTTGACTGCCCTGGGCAAGTTGAGCTTTACACTCACCAAAGTTCTCTCAAAAATATATTCTCGCAGCTTTCCAAATGGAATTTCAGGGTGAGTCTTTTCATACAATTTCAAAATATTCCCTCCTCAGATTAAATGAGTTGGGTTGAGCCAGTACCAAAGTGCAAATAACCAAACGATTACAAATGATTATATGTAGGCCTATGCCTACTTGGATTTTAATATTTATCGTATGTATAAATAACAATGTAGGCTTTTAGTTTAATTTAGTCATTTATAAAAAAAAAAAAGTTTTTTTTTTACTGGCACACATTGAATTCAGATACATGTAAATCAGAGCGGGTAGGAATTTCAGTATCATGCTGAAGGATGTCTCATGATTACAGTTGAACACTATCCTGCCCTCTACCCGACAACTATCTGCCCACTATCTATCCATTACCTATTATTTTTCTGCTGTGTTTTGTAGTCAATTTAACAATTGTTGTGTGTTCTCTTTCAGCTGGCTTCAGTCCATCTTGTAGATTCCCACTACTGTGCAGACCCGGCTAAGTTCATCTCTGTGCTCTGCACATCTCTTGCCAGCATGCTGCATGTGGAAGCTTCCACCACGTCAAATGTCCTGTCCAAGATGGATCTGAATCGAGCAGTAATGGAAAACTAGGGTGAGATACAGCTTATCTAGCTGACCCACAATAGTAATACTGGTTGTCTAGTTACCCTCAAATAAAGCCAATACGAGTTTACAACAGATTGCACGCTTTAAATGTGTGCTACATCAAAGCACATGTTTTAATGTTCTGCCCACCACTGCTGTTACTTGGATGATCTAAAAATAAACCTTTTGGATTTGTTTTTCAATGTACAGCTTTCAACTTGGACTTCTACACAGAAGTCATGGACCTCCACTATCTGCTAGACCATCTTGCATCAGACCCCTTTTTTAAGAAATTCCACCAACTAAACCTAAAACTGGCTGAAGTCGTAGAAGACTACGGCCTTGTCTCGTTTGTTCCTCTCAATGTGCAGGTACAACCACTGTCTCGATGCATAATGTGTACGACACTTTCATTTGACTCAAATTCAAGCAGTTTAATTAAGCTAACAATCCGGCATGCAATACCTACAGCAACCACACGAGTGCTCTACCCAGATCAATACCTGCGCCACACCTGCCAGCAGTCGTGTGTCCTTTTATTCTGAAACCCTGATATTGCAACGTTTGCTGAAAATCACAATAACAAAACATGCATAAGGTTTTGGTATTCATTTGAAATCTGATCCACTCATGTTGTGAATATTAAGATATTTAAACAAAATACACATTTATAGTTATTAGTAACACATGCTTGCATTTACACAATAACACGCATGTTAAAAAAATCTTTTGCTTGACTCCTGACTGCATGCATTTTATGTAGACCTATGTTGAATTACCAATCATTTATATAGTTTAGCTTCCAATAGTGTTCTGCATACTTTCTGAGGCATTATTATGGATTCTTGTAGCCTAATATGTATTTTTGACAACATTTTGAAATCCGAACGTTGAGCAGGGATGACCTCTGTCATCCTGACCCTGCGCCTCTAGGACAAGCAGAGCATGACTTCGGTGTTGCGGACTGTGGACAAAGCCAACGGCTATTGCTTTGGAGACCTGGAGGAAAGGAATCTGCAGGCCATGATGTCTGCCGCTGTGGGAGCTGACTTCCAGTTCGACTCGTATCCTAGACCTTATGACCCATTGTTCCTCCTTTTGTATGAACCAATGTGCAGTAGGATAGTAATGAACACACATGCATCTCCCCCCCCCCCTCCCCGATTTCTCATATGGCACCGGGACTAACGCTCAATTTAATTTTCCAAGCTGCAAATTTTGTTGTGATTTTCTTTAACAATGACCTCTGCAGAACTCTTGGAGTGCAAGAGAGGTATGTCAAACCCAGGAAGCCACCGTGGAGGAGGAAATGATGGACCTGTGAGTAGCGTAGCAGGAATGCAAGAGCAGAAGTGGTCGACGTTTGAGCGCCGGTAACACGGGTACCTCATCTCGTTTGGCCTGAATCTCGAGGCTTCAGCGCTGAAGCGTCCCGAGTGCAGGAACCGAATCGAAGCAAACGCCGAGCCTTCAGAGCCACACCTTCAGCACAGAGAACAGCAGAAGACTTGGGAAGGCAAAAGTTGTGTGTGTGTGTGTGTGTGTGTGTGTGTGGTGTGTGTGTGTGTGTGTGTGTGTGTGTGTGTGTGTGGTGTGTGTTGTGTGTGTGTGTGTGTGGTGTGTGTGTGTGTGTTGTGTGTGATAGACAGACTGTATATTACGTCACACATAATGGCATCAAAAGGTTCCTCTGCCTATTTCTGTTCTATTAAAAAGGCCTACCTTGAACAGGTTTTCTTTCAGATGCGTAATAAACAATGGTCATTTTTTTTTAATCATTTCTACAATTTTTTTGTTTGAACAAATAAAAGTAGTCCCAGAGTTTTGTGTGCACCTTTTTCTGAAGGGGGTGGGGGAATCACAGACAAAATATCATCATTATAATAATTTGTTTATTTTCTTTGTAGATCTAGCCATGATTAGTGGAATGTTTGCTTTGGATTTCAAAATCTGCATAGCATCCTTCTTGTTTTTGAATAGAACCGCGAATATAAATAAACTACCAAATTAGGCACATAAATAGCGGTACTGCAGTGTTTGTGTTTCAGTTAACGGACAATAGACAAATAGCGCCAAACACCAGTGATATGAAGCTCCAAAGAGAAAGCTATACTGGTTCGGTTAATTCCAAACCAACCGTGTATTTGAAGAATGTATTCGGCTAATGAGTCCACGATGTTGCGGCGTTAAGTTCTCCTTCTAGCCAGCAGATGGCACATGTGGTTGCCGATCCTTGTTCCAAATCCATGCATTTTCTCTCCAGCTTTTCATAGCAACCAGAGCAGAAAAATTAAGTCAGGCGGGGAGAGGAAGCCACATTAAATCTGTGTTTCTGCACAACTGGGCCTGTGTCTCTGTGTCTGGTCTTAGGGATGGAAGAGCCTATCTTCTAAACACAAACTACACTTCAAATAGATTTCCAATTGTTTCCTACTGCTCTTACACATTGTATGGACAAGGGAAAAAAAACATAATTTACGACGAAGCCATTTTCCACATGTATCTTACTGATGATTGCACGATGGTACACGGTCTAGCTTTGCAAGCTGTTGTAGTTTTACACTAACCATGTTGAGTTTTTACCTTTGTTCCGTTTAGATCACATGTTGGTAAGGGAATAATAGCTACTCTGGCCTGCTGGGGATTTCTCAGCATGTGTAAAGCCTGGATTCCTCTTTGCAATCTCTGTACATTAGGGGGTGTGTCAGGGTGAATGTTAAATTGTATTCCGATGTTTGTACATGTGATCAAGTATGCCTCCTCGCTGCTACTTCCTGCTTTTTTCCATAAAGCCCCCTAGAGGTGTGTGTGTGTGTGTGTGTGTGTGCGCGCGCGCGCGCGAAACTGCGTACGGACGTGCGCGATTGCGCGCATGAGAGAGAGAGAGTAGATGGAGGAAATTCAAAGACTAAAAACTTAAAACTATCTTAATCCCACCTATATTCGGAATTATCAGTAATAAAAGAAAACAAACATGTGGAATCTGAAATCTAAAATATGCGTTTCGGTCTTCATGGCAGGCTACAAATACTTTCTCATTCCAACCCCCCTCATTCAGTTGTAGCTTGAAAAAACTCGTGTATTTATAGTTTTTTCGGTGAGGAGGTGGACTCTAATGTGACAATACAACGCATTTTGATGAGCGAATGCAGTCTTGGTTTCTATATTCTCCCTCTGCGAGAATCGGGCTGTGTTTTTACAGCTAGTTCAATGTGAGCGGCTGAGAAGCGGCGCCCATCCCCCACACTCACTAGAGGAGTGTTCTGCTTCCCCGGCTGCTGCTCGGAGTGAGAGACAGACAGAGGGGGTGGGTAGCAGAGAATGTACACGGGTAGTCTCGTTGGCTGCAAGGCGTCCTTCTGTTCTGAAAACCCTATCTTAGTTTTGGTTGCCTACACTAGGAATCTGGGTTGATAGAAGTAAAAACAAACATTGTATTCGTGTAGATTTTGTAGCAGACCTTGAAGGTGAATAGGCATGATGTGTTTCACCATGTCCTTTACCAGTGGGGAATAATGTAATGCGATAAAAATAGGGGTGTACATTATCATTAAATGAACTCGCATAGCTTCAACCACGTGAGTGGGTATCTCACTCTGCAGTTTGAATCACAACAAGCAACGTGTTCTAACATTTGTGTCGTTCAAAGTATACATAGTACAAAAGTAATAGCACATACTGAAATACACATATTTAAGAACAATATGTACTATGAATGAGAATAGCATAGCCTGCAATACCTAACAAAATACCCTACGGTATAAATTCATACAGAAATATTTGGGTTAGCAAATATCCACGCTGCTAGTTGCTGCCATACAAAGTTATGTTAAACTTAGATTGCTTTATGGGGGCAAAATATTCCACAGAAAAGATAAGCTACACCATGAGACACTACAAGGAGAAATCCATCCACTCCGCCAAGGAATCCACTCCATGTTTTGCCACCGCCCGCGCGCCTCAGTAAGATGGCTGTCTGTAGCCTCGTGCTGCTGCTCCCCGCCTCGACCCGCTCACAGTCACACAACTCAGTCACACAACTCCACTACACTTTCTGTCGGTTTTTACGCATTGTATGGACCCCGACTCATTAAACTAAGCGACTACGGAATACGACGCTCGAATGGTACCCGGATTCGATCCGGTGTAGAGGTGGGAATGAATCGGCACCAGGATGCTTGGTTCTAAGCTATTATTTCTATTCAATGGTAGCTTTTGATTGTGCCTGACTCGCGAGAGAGAGAGAGAGAGAGAGAGCGAGAGCGAGAGAGAGCGAGAGCGGGGGAGAGAGGGAGAGAGAGAGTATCATGGCCGCTCAGGTCGCCACTCTCAACACTAGCCCGCCTTCAGAACTAAAAAAGCCGGATCGAGAACCGAAAGAGGAGTCGGTACCGGGGGAAAAACAGACGGATAAGAAACCCCCGGGATTAGACAGCGGATCACCGGGACGGGGAGACCTGCAGGACGGGGCCGACGGAGGAAATGCAGGGGGAGGAGGGGAACCTGAGATGAAGAACGGGAATGGGAACCCGCCCAGGCCTAATAATAATCAGAATGATTCTATCGGACCGGATGGGAATAACCACCCTGGTATGGTTCATCACCACGGGTCCGCTTTTCCTCCACCCTCGTACGGATACAGTCAGCACTACGGTCGGGCCCCTTTTCATCAACATGGCGGACAACAAAGCCCTGGCATGGCAGCTGCTGCAGGTCCGGTCGTGCAGTCGAGCAACATGATCGACCCGTATCAACCCAACTCGCACGACCATGGATTTTCTAGCCATCAGTTCAACAATTACAGCCCCTTCCCAAACAGAACTCCCTATCCCGGCCAAGGATACGGCATGAACTCCCCACGCAACACCCAGGCACCGACAGCTGGGGGGCAGCCAGCTAAGCAACAAACAGCGGGAGGACCCACAGCAATGGCTGGATCTTACAATAATCAGAGATATAACATGGGGAACCCCCAGCCCACGTCCACCCCGACACTTAACAAACTCCTAACGTCCCCCAGTTCCACCCGGGGGTACCCCAACTACCCGCCCGGTGACTACAGCGGTCCAGAAGGCGCTACTAAGGGACCAGCAGACATGGGCAGCAGCGGTCCGTATGGAGGCAGCAACCCGCCCTGGCAACAAAGAGCCCATCACCCGTCGCCCATGAGTCCGGGAGGTGCCGGGCCACCGCTTGGCAGAAACCAGGTAAACACCAACATGCCGGGGACCAAGACCTGTGTTCGTGCGGTCTCCATGTACTGTGGCTGGTTCTCAGCAGGCCAGCCATTGTCTATTGGTAGTTCGCAAAGACTCTAAAATGGCTGCCTCTCATTTTTTTCCCCTTTACACCAGTCTATCAAAGTGCTCTTTTAGGTGTGTTTGCAGGCGAATTCAGGGACCCGAGGACGTAAGTCAACGTGGATATAGGCGGTAAATCGGGTGAAACAGCCGTCCAGGTAGCAGAAGGCCCGGCTTTAAAGGGTGTAGGTGTAAATACACTGTAGGGCAACGTCTTGTTTTTCCGCGATCGGTTGCACGTACGCACACACAAAACAAATTGAAATTGAACGCGTTTTTCCCCTTTACATGTGAGTATACACGATGCACCCGGCCAGAACACTGAGCTTTAAGTGTTTGCGCCTGACTGTAAAATGAAACGTTGTGTTTAACTTTTATTAATGCAAGTATGAAGGGGCTAGATGCTAGATATGTTGCAGTTGTGTGGATTGGTTGAGTAGTGCATGACATGTCGAATCAGTCCTCGGAATTAAGAAAGATGGAATATGTGGTGCAGATAATCATAAAATATAAGCAAACTTGTTCCAAAAAAAAGAAGATGAAAATGTGTAAATAATGGTGTAGGCTTTGTATTTTGTAGAAGTTGCGTATCCCCCCCCACACACATTGCACTGAGCCTGTGTAAACGGTGGCCTAAACGAAATGAGTAAGTGACTGCAGTGTGCGTATTGCTTTGCTCTGGGATTTGAATTGTGGAGGTAAAAATCCTTCTGTCAAAGCCAGGAGACAGTTGGTCTTGGGTTGACATGCGAGCTGAGATGTGATTGGCCCGGCATCCGGAGCTCATGGCCATTAATAATTACATGTGGTTTAACGCCACGGTGGCTGATGTGAAAACAGCATTAATGCCTCAGAATGTCCAACATATAGCCATGCTCACTCCTATTCTTGGTAATCTCTTTCCCCATACCCCTTTTTTCCCATACATATTTATTGGCCCATTTTAGTTCACAGATTCTTTATTATTAATGTCGTGTATAAATATGCATATATATACCACAAAACATGTGTGATCTGTCAAATGTATCCAATCCAATCTGTCAATGGTATATTAATTATACTTTCAACACCCAATCACAAGCAATCACAGCCACAAGACTATTATATCTCGCATGTTGGGACCTGATGTGTTTTAATATGCATTCCATGTATGCATGTGAAGACCCAAAGAGATTAATGAAAGATACTAAATTCATATTTAATTCATAATTTGAATAACACTTACCATGGTTAATATAATTTCAAGCTGCCCTGCTGCATTTTTAATACCCCTGGATATGGTCACACAACGAAGACAACATTGTCTTTCAAAGCTTCATTCGTTAACGGTAACAAGCATGCTGTAGGCTCTCTTTTGTCTAGACACCACGACCGAAGGCAAATGAGAGCAGCCCCGCTTGCGAGGTTGAGTGTTGCCGTGTCTGGCATGCCACAGAAGTTTTACTATGTGGCTGCAAATAATTCTCCCCCCCCCCCCCTAGCCCTCCCCCCAAGCCAATCAGAACACAGTCCACCATCTCTCACCAGCCAAGGGAGTTTCCTCTCTGTCTTATGCAGATTAGCCATGTGCTCTTCTTATTTATTTCATTTTATTATCTTGGATCTGGCAAATGTCACGTAGGAGGACTTTGCGTACTATTTGTAAAGGGCATTATTCAGCAGGGTAGCCTCTTGCCTCCTAAGCATAACACACAGGTGGGAACTGCTCTATTGTCCTAAGAAACGGTAAGACTGGTGAAGTTATCATTTATTATTCTCTGTAGGCCACTCAGGATGGTATAGACATAGACCATAACATGAAGTTATTCTGAATGGAAGTCCCAATAACTTTTTAAGTTGGTCCCTCAGGTGAGCTGATTCATGATTGTAGCGTACATAGTTTCCTAAATGATTGACGAGGGCCCCCGCTATGACTTCTACACCGTCAGGCCTGGTCCACTCTGCTTCTGGTGTCATTCATTCAGAGCCAAAACTACCGTCTCCTTACAGGCGGGAAAAGAACCCAAAGGCAATCTTGGACTAGGATCAAAACAGGATCCCAGCTGGGATATGTTTAGGAGCGGGCAAGCTGCCCTCCTACTCTAAAGTAGCATTATGTGTTTATAGAGCTCTGTTGAGGACTTAAACTATGGCAATGTAAACATGACCCCCAGAGAAACCTTATGGGCATGGGAAATGTAAAAAAAACAAACAATACCTTGTCCGTTGAATGCGGAAGCACGGTTAAGGCTGCCAGTGTTTTGCTTTTTGTTCGTCAGGGGAGACTCAGAACGGCGCCATGCTTGTTGTGAAAAAAAATCAAGTGTGTGCATTTTCTAACCAAGCATCTTGTCTTTACAACGCCCTACAGCCTCCTGGGCCCATGGACCCCATGGGGAAGATGCGGGGCCAACCGTACGGAGCAGGAAGTCCGTACTCCCAGCAGCCGCCGCAGGGGCCCCCGACCGGACCCCAACAGGGACCAGGCTACCCAGGCCAGGCATACGGCCCCCCGGGTCCGCAACGGTACCCGGTGGGGATGCAGGGGCGCGCTCCCGCGGGCATGGGGGCCATGCCTTACGGCCCACAGGTGAGTCTCTCCCGTCCCCTGCGCTCTGGCCCTCGGTCTGGGTCTAGTGCCGTGCTAATTCTCCCCGTCTCTCGTGTTCTGCTCAGATGGGGTCCTACGGCCAACAGGGACCGGGAGGGTACGGGCCTCAGTCCCAGGCCCAGTACTACGGCCAGCCCGGCCAGGCCCCTCACCCCGGCCAGCAGCAGTCGCCCTACCCCCAGCCCCCCTCCGGACAGCAGGGCGGGCAGACGCCTTACCCGGGGCAGCCCCACCCGGCGCCCTCCTCCGCCGCCCACAGCCAGGGAGCGCCGGCCTATCAGCAGCCTCACATGCCCCCCCAGGGCCAGGGGCCGCCGCCGCCGGGGGCGTCCCAGGGGCCGCCGCAGACGCCGTATTCCCAAGCTTCCGCATCCTCAGTCGGGCCAGTCCCCGTACCCTCAGCAGCAGGGCCCTCCCAGCCAGGCGCCCTCCGGCCTGCCCCCCTCGCAGGCTGGCTCTCAGGCTCCGGCAGGGCCCCAGAGCCAGTCCAACTACCCGGGGGCCACGCAGGGGCCGCAACAGCAGCAGCAGCAGCAGCCATCCCAGCAACAGCAGCAGCAGCAGCAGCAGCAGCAGTCCTCCTCCCAGCAGCAGCAGGCAGCCAGTCAGCCCTCACAGCAGACCACAGGACATGGGCCCCAACACCCACCCCAGGGCCCGTCGGGAGCGTACCCCCAAAACCCTGCCGCTGCACCTCCTACCACACAACAGCAGCAGCAGCAGCAGCAGCAACAACAACAGCAACAGCAGCAGCAAGCACAACAGTCTCCTTACCAGCGGTTTCCCCCTCAACAACAGCCCCAACAGGTACGCCAATCCTTAGTCATTCTCGTCCTCTCTCTCTCTCTCTCTCGTTCGTTCGTTCGTTCGTTCGTTCGGATGCCAGTGTGTAGGTGTGCACCTCAGTTTGTTTCAGTCGTTTTTCCTTTGGGGAGAGGACTCCTCTGTTAGCTCCTGAAGCCCCAACACCCCCTGAAAGAACAGAACCAGCCTTCCTGTCAATTCAGCCGGTCCTCTTGGGGTTTATGCATGACCTATAGTTTTTTTTCTTTTTCTTCGTGAAGAAAAAAAAAATGTATTGTATTTTTTGTTAAATGCCAAAATGTCACAAGTTTTTTTTATTTACATTTCATAGAAAAACATGGAATAATTATTTTGCATCTTCAAATTGTTAGTTCATCCATAACGTTGCACAAATACGTTTTTCAAGGCCAAGATCAAGCAGAGATTTTTCTTTTAGTAGTAAAAAAACAAACAAAGAACTGGGCTAGACCTAAAAAAAAAAAAGACAATAAAAAACACAGAATTGGAATCCAGTTCTCCAGTGAGACGCAGGCTAGTTATAATCCCATAACCACGAATGAAACGGGCCATTTGTCTTTGGTTAAGTGTACCTTTCTTACTGAGAGTCGGGGCAATTCAAAGAGGAATTACGGTGAATGCAGGGAGAGCATTAACTAAATAATCAAAATGTGTCTTTGCCACAATAAGTCTAATGCCCAGGAATTCGTGAGTGACGGCATGTATGAATTCAGATCGTTTAGAAATCTAGCCAATTTGTAAAAAATAAAAAATGCTTTTATATCCCAAAAATTCCCCCCTTATTCCTTCGATAAGGATAAAAGAGATAAAAGAGTCTCTTCTTCAACCGTCCCCAGTGGGACGTTGGTCAACGACGAGAGACTAGTGATGTCAGGATCCCGTTTGATTTGTGCCATGAATTAATGCACACATCACGTTCGAAGAAATCCAAAGAAAACGTTGTCGTCAAAACAGTCAAGTAACCTACAGTTTTGTGTGAAGCATCTCTCTGCACTACATCTGTAGTCTCGCACATGATCTGGCCTGATGTGTTTCATCCAGCGACTGCCATCCCTTTTATCCATAGAAGAGAACGACCAGTTCCTTGTGTGACTAAATCCTGGTACAAGACACACGCGGGCATCGTGTACACGTGGGCCTCGGTGGCTCTGGGTAGCTCGTTAAAGTAATGACGTCACTAAGGTGGCATTTGTGTCTGTGTCGTCTTTCTAATGACATATTTTCCCCGTCATATACGTCCACAGTTTTGCGGTTCCAGCGTCAGGGGAAGCGCTCTCTGTTGCTGCAGTGTAACCCTCAACCAGTATTTGTATTCCGTGTCCCCTGTTTTTGCTGCGTTTTGTTGTCAACACAATAAGAGTACACCGTGTTGTCTGAGGCTCAGAGACGAGCTCTGTGTAAACAACTAGTAAATTGGAGCCGTATTCTGAGAGGGGGGTGTGTGCGCGCGCGTGTGCGGTGTGTGTGTGTGTGTGTGTTTTTGTTAGTCTTGGTCACATGGCAAGGCTACCGCTGCACGCTGACTCAGCTTACATCCTACAAACCTTGGTAACCATGACAACCCTCTAGCACTAATGTTGCACTCTTCATGGTTATTTATTTATTTAGTGTATTGAAGGATAAATAAGGACAGATTTGTCTGTGGGCTCGGGGTGAGTTTCTTTCGGTGCCTGAGTTTGCCTCGCTTTTTGAGAGCACACCCAATAAGACTCCTTCTGAATAGAAAAATAAAATCAGTTTCTCAGTGGCCAAGTCAATAAAAGGCAGGGGGGGATTAAATAGGTTAACGCACAAATCGCTCTAACATCTAGGGTCAGGTGCAGAAGCCCCAAAGCAAAGCGTTTAGAGCAATCTATGCTTTGCATCTTTATATTCTAAAAGCCCCGTCGATGTAATTCAAATTTGACCCCTGAATGTTAACACATGTTCGGAGCTATAACGCCCTGTGTGTCTGACTCGTGGTCGTGCCTCTCTAAGTGCCCTCTCCCCTCTCTCCCCCCTCTCCCCTCTCCGCGTGTGTCCAGGATCTGTCGGGCTCCCTCGACGACCTGCCCGTGGGCACCGAGGCGGCCATGAGCCCTGGCGTCAGCACGCCCGGCGTCAGCACCCCCGGGGTCAGCACCCCGGGGGTCTCCAGCAGCCAGGGGGACCAGAGCAACCCGCCCTTCTCGCCCCACACCTCGCCTCACCTGCCGGGCATCCGCGGGCCCTCGCCGTCGCCCGCCGGCTCGCCAGCCAGCGCCGGCGCCGGCCGCAGCGGGCCACTGTCTCCCGCCAACATGCCAGGTACGCCCCCCCGTCCCACCCCCCCCGAGAGCCGTATGAGCCGACTGCGCGCTCACACTTTTTGGTTTTCGGCGAACATGGCTGTTGTTGTGCGCGCCTTTTTGATCAACGTTCATGATTGTTTTTAAGGCTTTTAATTATGAGAACATCAAAGCCCTTGGATTGTTTAGTACCTTTTTTTTAAAAAAAAAAATTATTATTATTTTTTTTAATGCCGTTTGAAGTCCAAACACGGCCGCCACTATTCTGGGTAGCGCTCTTACGACATTGCGACGAGACCTGAATCTGTGTTCGTTAGGCGAGATATTAAAAACGCACGCTAATTGCGACCCTGCTCCAGCTGGATAGGCTCGTAGAGAATCTAACCAATTACCAGCCCCGTATCACTCCAGTGCTCAAGGTCCCCCCGTTTGTAACTCGAGGGCAAGCGTCCTTCATCTGTAAGCTTAAGGATTTATTCTGTGTTTTTGTTTTTTTCATCAAAAGAACATTAAGAGACTTGTCATTTGAAGATAAAGTAGAGGTTGGGATAAGAAAGTAAATGAGGACTCCCAGTGACAAGGAGGTCGACATCAGAGCTCGTGTTTTTTCAGACCCAAGGTGGATAGAAACTATTGAGGCTTCACGGGAACGACTGAAACGTCACTCAAAGCTACTAAACCCGCCGCCAGCAGTTATAATTGCCAGTGAGGGTGCACAAGCGACCGGGCTGTGCTCCCCAACACTCACCTGAACTCGTACTCCCACGCTCAGGGACCCAGATGCCTCCGAGGCCGTCGAGTGTGCAGTCGGACGGCAGTCTGCACCCCTCCATGAGCCAGTCCCCTATGGCCCAGGAACGAGGTACAGCCCCCCCCCACCCCCCCACCCAACCTCACAACACAAAGATGTCTGCAGATGTTGAGATGACGAGTGCGCTTTGTTGCAACGTTGGACATTTAAATATTAACAATTTCTCAAATCTGTAACGTATCCTAGTGTTTTTTTTTTAAATTTATTTTTATTTATTTGATTAGCAATTGTTGTCAGACTGGCAAAATGGTGTTTGGCAAAGGTGGAGACTTGAGGTGTGTGTGTGTGTGTGTGTGTGTGTGTGTGTGTGTGTGTGTGTGTGTGTGTGTGTGTGTGTGTGTGTGTGTGTGTGTGTGTGTGTGTGTGTGTGTGTGTGTGTGTGTGTGTGTGTGTGTGTGTGTGTGTGGTGCTTGGCGCCGGCCGCTCACCTCTGCCCGTCATTGGTCCGTCAGGGTTCATGCAGCGAAACCCCCAGATGCCCCCGTACGGATCCCCCCAGTCCGCCTCCTCTCTGTCGCCACGCCAACCCTCCGGGGGACAGATGCATGCTGGGATGGGTCCCTATCAGCAGAACAATTCCATGGGAGGCTACGGGCCCCCGGGGGGACAATACGGGCCCCAAGGTGAGGCTGTGTGTGTGTGTGTGTGTGTGTGTGTGTGTGTGTGTGTGTGTGTGTGAGGTTGTGTGTGTGTGTGTGTGTGTGTGTGTGTGTGTGTGTGTAACATAAGAAATAATAATTATGTCTATATTTTTATCACAGCAGTCCAATAATTCTCCTTTTAAGTGGAAATAAATGATTTTAAACAGCTGAGAAAATATTTACTTTTGAATTGCTCAATTTATCACTCACAAGTTCCCTCCAGCGGTGAGGAAATGGTTCCCCCCCCGTCCCCCCCCACGCGCGTCCCGCTAGGAGCCAAACCTATGGAAGACGTCTGTAACTCGGACAGGAGTTGCATTCTGTGGCTCGTTCCCTCCCTCGCTCTGGTGCGGCTATAAATAGTGGTGGAGCAGAGAGAGAGTCAGCTGACGTAGCGGAGCCCAGGCCGTGACGGAGGTTCGCAGCAGCTCGCAGCATAGCTCGGTTGCACGCCGTAGGAACAGATAATTTGCTCCACACACTGTCCATCCAGATGCTCTCCCCTATCTGGGCCTCACACCAGCCTCGCCGCACGTGCATTTGAGCCCAAACTGCTTTCCTAGCCTTGATGTTTGCACTTGAGTTAAAGCTAGGGTCGTCAATTTGGAGAAAAGCAGCAGATAAGCTCGATTTCTGATTGTTTCCGACTGAAGAAAGCACCCTCCCTACCAGCAGAGCCACTCCCCCCCCCAAAAACACACGACTAGCTCGCTGGCTTTAGCAAGAGCTGTGCTTTTGGGAGGCTCCAGTTATCGGCAATAAGTGCATAGACAGACGGGTAATGTCTGTGTTCGAAACGGGCTTTTTATCAGGCCTGCCAGATCCACAGATAACGTATAACAGAGCAATTTATTCATCGATTAAGAATTTCAACAATTGTGACCCAAAAGGGGCTCCTGAAGTAAATCCTCTCACCGAGATCAGAACGACTTAAGTTTCGTCCAAAATGCATTGTTGTTAATTTGGCTTCAAATAAATATGAATCATAACCGTCGAACCGTCTTGTGTGTTTGTTTTTTTCCTCAGGTTACCCGCGGCAACCCGGCTACAGCAACATGCCCAACGCCAACTACCAGGGTCCGGGCGGCGGGCCCATGAACCCCATGGCCGCCCAGGCCGGGGGGCCCCCCTACACGGGGATGCCTCCCGGTCGCATGCCCCCCGGGCAGATGGGAGTGCGCCCCTACGGCCCCAACATGGGCCCCAACATGGGGCCGAACATGGGCCCCAACATGGGGCCGAACATGGGCCCCAACATGCCCCCGAACATGGGCCCCAACATGGGCAACATGCCCCCCCAGGTGGCTTCAGGGATGTGCCCCCCGCCGGGCCTGAACAGGAAGCCCCCGGACGGCGTGGGCATGCAGCACGCCGCCTCCAACTCCATGCACAGCAGGTGGGCCCCCGGCAGAGCGACGTGCGAGAGCGCAGATGATCGTGACGCCCGTTACTCACTTCTACTCGATTTTAAAAAAGAAAAGAAAAGAAAACAAAACAGTGTCATTGTTCCCCTCTTTTCATCGCAATGTATTTTTAAGCATCCCGTTGGATTTATGAGGGAACTCCGGCGGAGGGCTGTTGTGTTTAGTGGCTCGTATCCGTGGAAGCTATTCCATCAGGGTGCCGTGCTGATCAGAGCGACGGCACTCACTGCCCCGCCGCTCCCCTCTTCGTTGATAGCGCAAAGCGTTAATGGGCAGGTGTGATGACGGAGAAGCACGTTTTAAAAACGAAGCGCTCCGCCGCTTTAGTTTACGCTGTGCGGCGTTCAGAAGGTGCAGGATAGAGAAATACTTTGAAATTCGTCCGTCCGTCCGTCCCATCTCTCCGCAGGATGCCTGGCTACCCAAACATGCCCCCGGGTATGATGGGCTCCGGTCCGCCGTACGGGTCCCCCATGAACAACATGTCCGGCATGATGAACCCCCAGGGGGGCTCCCCTTACCCAATGGGCCCCAACATATCCAACAACTCCACCGGTAAGTTCGACTCTCGTGTGCAAGCCAACCGTTTTCCAAAAGTGTTGAAATATCGATGAAGTGCTCGACAAAGAGTGCCGCGTTCCTGTTCTGGTGAAGCTGAGCTGACTGTAAACCTCCCGTGTGTGTGTGTGTGTGTGTGTGTGTGTGTGTGTGTGTGTGTGTGTGTGTGTGTGTGTGTTGTGTGTGTGTGTGGTGTGTGTGTGTGTGTGTGTGTGTGTGTGTGTGTGTGTGTGTGTGTGTGTGTTCAGGTATGACCCCTAGTCCAGAGATTAACAATAAGATGAACAACAAAGTGGATGGAAGCGTGACCCCTAAACCGGAGCCCAAATCCAAGGTAATCCAGAGGTTTATTTTTCTGCCCCCCCGTGAGAACAAAGTGGATGCTCCCAAGTGTTCTCTCTCGCTGACACGACCCCCCTCATCTCCCCGAGCAGAAGTCCAACTCGTCCACCACCACCAACGAGAAGATCACGCGTCTGTACGAGCTGGGCCCGGAGCCCGAGAGGAAGATGTGGGTGGACCACTACCTGGCCTTCATCGACGACAAGGCCATGGGCATGACCAACCTGCCCGCCGTCGGCCGCAAGCCGCTGGACCTCTTCCGCCTCTACATGTCAGTCAAGGAGATCGGAGGCATGGCGCAGGTATGACGTCCGCCCACCGCGTCCCCCCCCCCCCCACCCACCCAGCCCCTAGCATCCAATTGGCTTGTCCTTCGTCGGTTTCTGCGCAACGATGACTTACGCCTCGTGCCCACTGCACCGTCAGTCAACGGACGTGGGAAGGCGTGGCTGACGGATGGGGGAGTAGTCTTTGCAGAGGCATCCGTCAGCCAATCAAATCGCTTCCTGCTCCATTTTTTAAATTAACTTCTCCGCCGCTCTCCCGCTTTCCAGTATCGAGCCCGAGGCGCGTCACAGTGCTTAAATTTGCATACGCGATCTGATTGGATGACGGATCCGTCGCTGCCGAAAAAGTTGAACATTTTTCAACTTTCTGACGGTGGCGAACGCTCCAACTGAACGGACGGATCCACAATGCATTGCGCGTCCGTCCCCATTCAAAGTCAATGGGCAACGGACAACTGACGGAGGTAGTGGGCACGGGGCCTAAGACTCCATTCAACACCGCGCACCACTCGGGGGGACGACGACGATTCAACAGCTCAGACTTGTTAAACGTGAATGAACCGGGGGTTGGGTCACTTCAGAGCTCCGACTTGACGACGGTTCCAACGTCGAACACGGGCGACCTTCGTCGTTAATGGGAATTAAATTATTGTAAAGATGTTTGTTGATGAGCAAACACCAATTTGGAGTGTTATTATGCAAATCGTGTTGATGCGTTTACATTCCGCTCTGATTATAGCAATGAGGGGAATCGTGAGCTGCTTCACAGATTAAATTAGCTGGCCAGCGTTTTGTCTCCTCTTTTCTTTTGTTTCCAAAAATAAGCATAAATTGCTGCTGCATACGTCAGTTATGTAAGTCAACTTTGGGCCTCCATGTTTCCCGCTCGACTGAACTTTCCAACAGCAACGCATCGATGTGACAAGTCTGAATATCCGAGGTCAGAGGTCAGAGTTCAGATTGGCCTTGAATGAGGAATAACCTCTGCGCTGCCCCCCCCACCCCCCAGGTCAACAAGAGCAAGAAGTGGCGTGAACTGGCCACCACGCTCAACGTGGGCACGTCGAGCAGCGCCGCCAGCTCCCTGAAGAAGCAGTACATGCAGTGTCTGTTCGCCTTCGAGTGCAAGGTGGAGCGCGGCGAGGAGCCCCCGCCCGAGATCTTCACCGACAACAAGAAGAACCAGGCCCCCAAGATCCAGCCCCCGTCCCCCGGTGAGTCCCCGGACCCCCCGTTAAAGCCGTTTAATATCTTTAAATCCCCAGAACCCCTCTCGTCCCTCCGTTACTGTCCTGCGCCCCGTTTCCTTGTTATTAAAGCCTTGTGTCCTATCTCTGTCCCCCCCCATCCTCCCCTTCTTCTTTTATTTCCAAACTGAAGCGTCCCTCTGCTCCACAGCCGGGTCGGGGTCCCTCCAGGGCCCTCAGACGCCCCAGTCCACCAGCAGCTCCATGGCTGAGGGGGCAGACCTGAAGCCCCCCACCCCAGCCTCCACCCCCCACAGCCAGATGCCCCCTCTCCCTCCCGGCGCGAGGTGAGTCCCGTCCTGCGTCATCGAAAAAAACGTTCCCTCGGATGTTCTTGGGTCCCGCGCCGTCGGGCCTGAGTGTGTGTGACGCGTTTGAAGGCGCGCCGGCTAAGCTCTTTTTTGTTCCTCTGTCTCTCCTCCTTCCTCCCTCCGGGTCGCCCTCCTCCTCTTCGTCGTGGCTCCCCGCCCGCCCCCCCTGAGCAGTGTCAGCCTGCAGGACCCCTTTGCCGAAGGGAGCGACCCGGCCTTCCCCCGGAGGAACCTGACCCCCAACTCGGGCTATCAGTCCGGCATGAGCACGCCGGAGATCCAGGGACGCATGGGTCCGTACGAGGCCAGCAAGGACCCCTTCGGGGCCATGCGCAAGGGTACGTTGGCACGCGGGTGAGGGTCGGGGTGTCCCTAGCGTGTTAAGAACGGGGGGTACCGGGGTTCAGGTGGGGCTGCGTTGCACCGGGGTTCAAGTGGGTGGGCTGTGGCCCTCTGGTCTTTGATCCTCTTGGGGGACGGGCACACGGAGACGTATGCGGATGTACTTCACCCCAGTGTATCATCGATGCGCCCCGGATCTATCGTCCGGCCGTGACTAGCGGGCCTTACTCTCTCTCTCTTGATTTTGTGATTGAGCGTACGGGTGTGAACTTGTGTCCCCCAGTGAGTGAACAGTTCCTGCCCGCGAGCCAGCCCCCGAGTGGAGGAGCTGGGGAGCCACCGCAGCCGGCGCCCCAACAACAACCAACAGCAACAGCAGCAGCAGCAGCCTCCGTTCAACAGGGGGCCCCCGGGGGCCATGGGGAACATGCCAATGGGGCCCAGACATCAGTACCCCTATGGGCCCGGATATGACAGGAGGTGAGTGTGGGGTCCTAGCATGGAGGGGGGGGGTGTGGACCTCATAGTAGGGTGGCTCTGGCTGCGTGGCGCCGTGTGAGCCGTGTGGATGCTGAGGCCTGATGTTAATACCCTCCTGATGTTCATCACATAGTGCTAGTTCGATCCCCGGCTCCTCCTAGCTGAGTGTCGATGTGTCCCTGAGCGAGACACTTAACCCTAACTGCTCCTGACGAGCTGGCTGTCGCCTTGCATGGTTGACTCTGCCGTCGGTGTGTCAAGTGTGTGTATCAACCGATGTAAGTTTTTTGTTTTTTTGGATAAAAGCGTCTTCTAAATGTAAATGTAAAGACTAATTTCAACTCCTATGCAGTTCATTAGGAAAAGTGGACGCACACTAAAATAGATGATTTACTGTCCCCGCTGAAATAGTTGGCTGTTGTGATTACATTATTTTGCAAGCTAGTTATTCTTTTTTATCTCTTGATTTTAAGTGTTTGGTGTGTGTCTCTCCCCCCCACTATGTATTAGCCAGTTAACCAGAGCATTTCAACAGGCGGCTAAAGGGAACACAAAAGGCGAACATGGGTACCATTTCGATTTGTCAACATAAAACAGAACATAGGATCAGCTTGCCTCGTCTAGATGAGTCCTGCCATTGTATCATAGGCAGCGACACGCGTTGCAAATTAGATTTGGCCCCGTGGAACTGAAAGTACCATACTTGGTGTGGCAATTTTGCAAAAATATATTTACTGTTGCATATTTTATAACCAACCAAAATATATTTACTGTTGCATATTTTATAACCAGGGGCACGGTATCAGAGGAAAACTCTGTTTATTTATTAAGTAAAACAACAGGCGCTCTTTAAGGATACACCCGGGACCCCGGCAACACTAAGAGGGGGGAACACAATCTGTGGTATTGACTCTTAATTAAATAAAGCGGATGGAAGGCCGTGAACGTAGGCCGTGGGTTTAGTGGATAATAATCGGAAGAGTCATTTAGTTGTAAACCCCCAACATCGCGGGGTAACGGGTAGAGTTACACCAGTGAACCCCAACATCGCGGGGTAACGGGTAGAGTTAACACAGTAACCACATCGCGGGGGTAACGGGTCGAATTACACAGTGACCCCAACATCGCGGGGTAACAGGTAGAGTTACACCAGTACACCGTAGTGGGAGGAAAATGTATTCAAACGTTTTCTGGAAAAGTTCAGATTTCGATTCTTCTGCCGGTAACGATCGAGGGTTTTGCTTTATTTTCACATTCCATCAAATTTCTAGGCAAAGTGCGCCAACGCAGCAGTGATGTGTTTGAGTACACTACAGGGCGAAGAGCCCCCATAAGCCAATAAGTCGTATTAAAGTGAAGTCCTTTTTTAGAAACGACGATCTCTTAACCTGCCCACGAGGGCTGCAGTCAAACATCAACGTTTGTTCGGACGTAGCATCTGGACCCCGCGTTCCCCCCCCCGTTTAACCGTCCGTCAGCCGCCGTGCTGCGACCGTTCGCCTCCAACCCGCCGCTCCCTCACTCATCTCATTCTTTGTGTGTGTGTGTGTGTGCGTGTGTGTGTGTGTTGTGTGTCTGCGCCAGTAGAGCAGCAAGGGAGCGTCCCGAGGGAAGCATGGGCCCCAGCGGCCCCCAGCCAAACCCCATGATGTCCGCCAACACTGAATCTGGGATGTACTCGCCAAACCGCTTCCCTCAGCAGCAGCAGCAGCAGCAGCAGCAGCAGCAGCAGCAGCAGCAGCAGCAGCAGCAGCAGCAGCAGCAGCAGCCACGGTCAGTTGAATCCCATAATCAGGAGAGGGACGGAGGCGTTTGATTTGAATGTGCCGGTTGGGTTGATTGCAGGGGATTCCCCACGGGGCCACAAGGTAAATGGGGGAAGGCTTCAGGCAGCCGGTAGAGATTAGATTTGATTGAATCATTAGTTATTGTCTTTTTTTTTTTTACGATTGGCGCTCAGAGGTAAAGCGTGGAGAAATGTACACTCTTGCATGTTATTTCTCTTTTTTTTTTTTACTGCTTTACAATATTTTAACTGCACTCTACGAGAATCAAATTAAAGGCATGGATTTCTTCTTGGAAAAGGTCAATAGCCCGTTTTAATATCTAATATTATCAGCTTTCCTATTAAATAATATTGGGAGCCCTGGATTAAACGTGACTTAAACGCTCGAAGCACATTCTGGGATCCAGCGAGCCAGGTTCCGTTTGATGAAACCACATTTATATGCATTTGAATTTGTCAAACCCAGTCGGCAAGAAAATGGAATATACCTGTGACATAGAGTCCTACGCAGACTGCGAGGCTCGATTCATGCTCTTTATATTTATACATAACGCTAGCGGATAGAAAACAGGCAACGTCTTACAACTGGGTTTTAGGACAAAAATTCATATTTGTGTGTTTTTGTAATATTTGGTTTGGCAGCGAATACACTCTTTTTTACTCGATGGTGGCAATTTGCATTTGAATGGACAAACTAATCGCCCCGACTTGTGTTGGCAGGCATGATTCCTATGGTAATCAGTATCCTGGCCAGGCAGCGCCCCCTAGTGGCTCCTACCCCAACCCGCAGCCCGGAATGTACCCTCAGCAACAACAGGTAAAGGAGTCCCTCCCCGTCGCCCCGGTATTGTGCGCCGGCATCGAGGGGAACCGTCCCTGACCCCCATGAACGCATTGACGAAGAGCAATTGAATCTATTGAAGAAATTGAATCTATTATTTAAATAATCCAAACTGTATCTGGCGGTGTGCTAATGGCTACTCGAGTCCAAAATGTCTGCGTTTTGCGTAAGCCCGGCCCTGATTGGCTGCCCCTGGTTCTTTTGCGTAAGCCCGGCCCTGATTGGCTGCCCCTGGTTCTTTTGCGTAAGCCCGGCCCTGATTGGCTGCCCCTGGTTCTTTTGCAGAGCTACAAGCGGCCCGTGGAGGGGGGGTACCCGCCCGCCAAGCGGCACGAGGGGGAGTACGGCGGGCCCTTCCCGGGGGGGCAGCCGCCGCCCGCGCAGCAGCAGCAGCAGCCGGGGGGCTCCTCTGCACCCCCCGCTGGCCAGCCCGACTCCTACAGCCAGTACGGCGGCAGCGGGGCCCCGGGGCCCTACTCCGGCCCCGACCGCCGGCCGCCCGGCCCCCCCGCCGCCCAGTTCCCCTTCGGCTTCGGCCGGGATCGCATGCAGGCGGCGGCGGCGGCGGCGGCGGCGGCGGGTGGGGGGCCCGCCGCCCAGCCCAACATGCCCCCGCAGATGATGCAGCCCGGCGGCCCCGAAGGGCCCCCGGCGGGCATGTGGCAGGGCCGGGGGGACATGAACTACCAGAACTTCCCCAACCGGCAGGGCGGCCCCGGGCCCTCGGGCCCCGGCTACCCGGCCATGAACCGCTCGGAGGAGATGATGACGCCCGAGCAGCGCATGGCCCATGAGGGACAGTGGGGCGGCCAGATGGGGCCCCGGCAGCCGGCGTATGGCCCCGGGGGCGCGGGGCCCCCCATGTCCCGCTCGCTGCAGCCCAACTACCAGACCCCGCAGGGCGTCCAGAACCACATTCCACACATTCCAGCGGCCCCCAGCCCGGCCTCGGTGCCCCGGTCCCTGGAGAGCCGCACCTCGCCCGGCAAGTCCCCCTACACGCACGGGGGGATCAAGATGCAGAAGGCGGGCCCGCCCGTGCCCGCGTCCCACATCGCGCCCCCCTCGGTGCAGTCGCCCCTGATCCGGCGGGACATGCCTTTCCCGCCGGGCTCCGTGGAGGCCACCCACCCCATCCTGAAACCCCGACGGCGGCTGACCATGAAGGACATCGGTAGGCAGGGTGTCCGCGCATCCTTAAAGTCTTAAAAAGTCTTAAAAAGTCTTAAATTCATGTTTCTAAGTTTAAGGCCTTAAAATGTCTTAAATTCATGTTTCTATGTTTAAGGCCTTAAAAAGTCTTAAAAAGTCTTAAATTCATGTTTCTAAGTTTAAGGCCTTAAAAAGTCTTAAATTTGTTACAAATGTCATATGCTGGTCTTAAATACTGTAACTCAAGGTCTTAAATTTGTCGGGGCAGGACTTTTTTTTTTTTTTAAATTCTCGAGTGACTTTTCAGGAAAAGTCAAAGTTGCTAGCTGCATATAAACGATTATCTGCGTTCTTGCTAGCTAGTCAGCGACAATGGGGAGGGGCTAATTCAAGGACAGTCGGCTAGAAGACGTCCGTTTCCGAAGTTGGCTCGCGTCTGTTGCCAACCCCCACCATCGCGGGTTTTAGGTCTTTAATTTCATTCAAGGTGGTATTAAAAAGGTCTTAAATTTGACTTGCTGAAACCTGCAGATACCCTGGGTAGGGCCCCCATATCTAAACACCCCCTTTTTTTTGACATCCCTGTTCATAATTGACATATTTACTTCTATTTTGGTTTGGTTTCATCCATCCCCCCTCCCTGTTTCGGGCACAGTCTTTAGTCTTTTAAGAGCATCTCGGTGTTAAAAAAGCTCCACAAACACTCACGGCGTTCTGCGTCCGTCCCCAGGGAGCCCCGAGGCTTGGCGCGTCATGATGTCCCTGAAGTCCGGCCTGCTGGCGGAGAGCACCTGGGCGCTGGACACCATCAACATCCTGTTGTACGACGACAACAGCATCTCCACCTTTAACCTCGCCACGGTAAGACCCTGATGACCCCGCAGCTGGGTTAGAAGACATGTCAGGGGGGGGCAGGTGGCCGAATGGTTAAGGGTTGGGATCCAGAGCAGACCTGAGGGTAAAGAGAGGCAGTATAGACACACAGTCATGGTTGAGGAACAGGGACTTTATTTTTTTTTTGGAACCCAAAGTGAAATTGTCCATGTTTTTGAAGGGGCCAGTCCTTTAATATAACATATGTAACATGGAAAAGAGTTTGTTGTACCCAGTTTTAAAATGAGCATTTATTAATAAATGGGTTGGTTAGCTCAGGAGGTAGAGCAGTTGTCTTGTAACCGAAAGGTTGCTAGTTCGATCCCCAGCTCCTCCTAGCTGAGTGTTGATGTGTCCCTGAGCAAGACTCTTAACCCTAACTGCTCCTGACCAGCTGGCTGTCGCCTGGCATGGTTGACTCTGCCGTCGCTGTGTCAATGTGTGTATCAACCAATGTAAGTCTCTTTGGGTAAAAGTGTCTGCTTAATGCCCTAAATGTTAAATTTTAATGTATTTATATTTATTTAAAAGTTTTACAGTTTTAACTGGTAGTGTTAATCTGTCAAATAACGTCTAAAGGACCACAATAGAATACAGAAACGTCGGTAGATGTCTTAACATGGCAGTAAGAGAGGTCAAGAGAGACGGTGATCTAACCAACGGTTCTCCTGCTCTCGCTGCGCTCCAGCTTCCCGGGATGCTGGAGTTGGTGGTGGAGTACTTCCGACGCTGTCTCATCGAGATCTTCGGCATCCTGCGCGAGTACGAGGTGGGCGACCCCGGCCAGCGGACCCTGATCGACCCCGACGCCCTGACCCGGGACTGGGCCGGGGCCGAGGAGGACGAGGGCCCCCGGGGGGCCGAAGACATGGAGCAGGACGAGGACGAGGACGAAGACGAGGACGAGGACGAGGAGGAGGAAGAAGCAGAGGTGGTGGTGGTAGCGGCCGCGGCGGGGGAAAGAAAAGAGGGTGTGCAGGTCCGCATCAAAGAGGAGCCCGGGGAGCAGGAGCCGGCGGAGCACAAGCCGGACGCCGCGGCACAGAACGGCGAGAAGGCCGTGAACGGGGAGGACGTCGCGGCGGAGAAGAAGGAGCCGGCGCCCCTCGCTCCCGGCCAGGCCAGGCCCAAGCAGGCCAGCAAGTTCGACAAGCTCCCCGTCAAGGTGGTGCGGAAGAGGGACCCGTTTGCGGCGGCCCGCAGCGGCCGCCGCGCCACGGTGCAGGAGTTCGACAGCGGCCTCCTCCACTGGAGCGCCGGCGGCGGCGACTCGACGGAGCACATCCAGACCCACCTGGAGCCCCGCCGCGGCTTCATGGACCCCCGGCGGCGCGTCCCCGACGCGGGCCCCCGGGGCAAGCTCCCGGCCGTCGTCGCGGAGACCGCCGCCGCCTCCCCGTCCGCGGCGGAGAAGGCGAAGGAGCAGGACGAGCCGCGGGACGAGGGGGAGCCCGCCGCCGCCGCCGAGAAGAAGAGCGACGGCGAGGCGCGGCCCGGCGAGGAGCAGCAGCAGCGGCGGCGGCGGCGGCGGCAGCAGGAGGAGGAGGACGCGCAGGAGGAGGAGATCCGCTCGCTGGGCGTGGGGCTGATCCGGAAGGGCGCCGGTGGCGTGGCCGTCCTGGAGGACGAGCCCCACAGCAAGGACGAGGGCCCCCTGGTGACGCTGGCCAACTGGCAGGACTCGCTGGCGCGCCGCTGCGTCTGCGTCTCCAACATCGTGCGCAGCCTCTCCTTCGTGCCGGGCAACGACCACGAGATGTCCCGGCACCCGGGCCTGCTGCTGTTGCTGGGCCGGCTGGTGCTGCTGCACCACCGGCACCCCGAGCGCAAGCAGGCGCCGCTGACCTACGAGAAGGACGAGGAGTCGGACGAGGGCGTGGGGCAGCGCGACGAGTGGTGGTGGGACTGCCTGGAGCTGCTGCGGGAGAACACGCTGGTGACGCTGGCCAACGTCTCGGGCCAGCTGGACCTCTCGCTCTACCCCGAGAGCATCTGCCTGCCCCTGCTGGACGGCCTGCTCCACTGGGCCGTGTGCCCCTCGGCCGAGGCCCAGGACCCCTTCCCCACGCTGGGCCCCCACAGCGCCCTGTCGCCCCAGAGACTGGTCCTGGAGACGCTCAGCAAGCTGAGCATCCAGGACAACAACGTGGACCTCGTCCTCGCCACTCCGCCCTTCGGCCGGCTGGAGAAGCTCTACGCCATCCTGGTGCGGCTGATCGGCGACCGCAAGGTGGCGGTGTGCCGCGAGATGGCGGTGGTGCTGCTGGCCAACCTGGCCCAGGGCGACAGCATGGCGGCGCGCGCCATCGCCGTGCAGAAGGGCAGCGTGGGCAACCTGCTGGGCTTCCTGGAGGACAGCCTGGCCGCCACGCAGCTGCAGCAGAGCCAGAGCTCCCTGCTGCACCTGCAGGGGATGCACTTCGAGCCCACCAGCCCAGACATGATGCGGCGGGCGGCCCGCGCCCTGCACGCCTTAGCCAAGGTGGAGGAGAACCACTCGGAGTTCACGCTGTACGAGTCGCGCCTCCTGGACCTCTCCGTCTCGCCGCTCATGAACTCGCTGGTGTCCCATGTCATCTGTGATGTACTCTTTCTGATTGGCCAGTCATGACAGCTGTAGGGAGCTGTGGCTCCACCTTTTTTTCCGTGGGGGGGGGAGGGAGGGGGAAGAGGGGAGAGTGGGGGGAGGGAGGGAGGGTTGGACAGCCCTGTCCGGTCTCTCCTGGGTGAACCTGGCTTGTATGTTTAAGAAGGGGGTCGGTGGGGGGGGGGAAAGCTCAAATGACTGTTTTTAATTTATGCAAAACCCTTCAGATTCCATTCTCGAGACCCCCGTCCCCGTCCCCTCGTCTCCACCCCGTCCTCGCTCCAGTGACATGGGGGGGGCGGCGGGGGCGGCGGCGGGGGGCCGGGGGTCCGGAGAGGGGCAGCCCGTGGACACTACTACACTACCGACCGGACGAGACGCAGCCGGGCACTGCGGTCGGATGACGGCTCTGCACTCGAGGGGGAGGGAGGGAGGGAGGGAGGAGGAGGCGAGGGGGGCGGGGAGAAAAGTCGGTGGTCGGGGGGGGGGGGGGGGGTAATTTTTAATAAAGAATAAATAAAATTAAAGTACATAGCTGAAAAACAAAAACTGTAACCAAAGTTGCTGTCTCGTTTACAGTAAGTTTGGGAGACGCGGTTGTGCCCTAGCCCCCCCCCACCCCCACCCCCCCCACCACCACGAGGAGTCGTGGAGCAGGGAGGGGCAGAGTCAGAACATGTGGCCTCCTGGTAAAGACCCCCCCCCCCCCCCCAGGACAGCAGCAGACGCCCCCCCCCCCCCCCCCCCGGCTGTCCATCCCCCATCTTCACCAGGTTGGCCTGTGCAGCGTGCAGTAGATTGTAGGACATTTTCTGTACCGTACTGCTCTGAGTGTAACAACACACACACACACACACACACACACACACACACACACACACACACACACACACACACACACACACACACACACACACACACACACAGGTATACACCCACGCACACAGAAGCTGACACATGTGGCTGTTCCTAGAGTTCCATGGTCATTTTTAGTCGTTTTTTTTTTTTTTTTTTTGTCAAAGAGAAATAAAAAAAAAAAGAAGAGAAACACGACGGCTTTCTTCCCCAAAGTATCGAGAAACCTACAACACCCTGACCTCCTCTCTTTCATCCCTTGATTGTATGAATCCCCCCCTAGGAGAAGAAATCACCTCCGTGGGACTTGGTTTTCAACTTCAGATACAGCGTTGCTGTGGTGTATATATGATGTTGTACATTACACTTCCCCCCCTCCCCCCTTTTCTTGGTGTCTGTCTCCCGTCTGTGTCACTATTCTCACCGTTGTTGTGGGTGAGGGATTGAGGCTGACTAAAAACGAAAGGACCCTGGTTCATACTCACCAGGCCTGCCGGAACACACCCCCCCCCCCTCCCCCCTCTGCTCTCGCTATAGTACGGCAGAAAGCTCTCATCTCCCGGTACAACAGAAATAAACTCCAGATGAAGTACACATTTGACAATTCTTTTCTCCTGTAATATGGATTCTGCATATTTGTATTTCAGACTATGTAGCTAAGACATCATGTAAATTCCTCCCTTTTCCTTTTTTGGCTCAATGAATATCATTTATTCAGTATGAAATCTTTATACTATATGTTCCACGTGGTAAGAATAAATGTACATTAAATCTTCGTAAGCTGTTTACTGGTTTCGTTTCTCTGCATGTGATGTCTTGTGTTGCGCACACGAATAAATTTGGTTAGAACCGTGGGTGCTTCTGCAGTTGTATTGGCACATTCTCAAATTAGTCCAAAAATAAAAGGATCACTGATGGTAATGACAAAGAGTGAACTGTGGGCCCAAGATTAAAACTATTTGAAATGTTGTTTTATTATATATATATATATATATATATAATATATATATATTATATATATATATATATATATTATAATATATATATATATATATATATACTACACAATATTTTTCATTAAATCAACTTACAAATATACATTGACTATTCTACAGCACCTTATTCAGAAACAATTCCACATTGAATATCACAAAATATATACATATTTAATTGCTAAAAGTCATGAGCTAAATAAACCCAGTCTTTTTTAAACCCCAAAAAAATCAAAACGAATGCTTTGAAGAAGTAAACGTCAGTCCTTTTTTTTTTTATAAGGAATTTGTTCTGCGGCAATGGCAACGGAGATGATTAATAGGTTGCTGGGTGACTCGGATTCGTGGAAATCGCTCGAACATAAATCACCAAGTTTAATAGAGAGACTATTAATTACGAATACAGAATTAATGTGACCCCTAATTAAATTTGGTCGGAGCCACTTAAAATACATTTTGTTTGTCCGGTGACTTTTATTTTGAAGTTCGAGTTGAGAAAGAACCGGAAGTGAACATTTCAATTGAAACCTCTGCCGCTGCTGCAGAACGAGGACATGAAAACAATGAGATCGTCGTGCGTCAAGATGGGAAGTTAAAATGTCATTGATGCTAATCGTCTCTTTTGCTTTGTCCGAAAGTCTAAGACCAAATAGCCATGTTCTGATTGACTCCAAGTTGTCGCGAATTAAAAAGATGATGGGCTGAACATTCATCTTGCACCATTCTGGCCCTTGTCTATTGGTGCAATGCATTTTATAACCAACCTTTGGCCAACATTATCTTGTTTGTTGTGACCATGGATGTCAGAGTAGTTCTACATTTCGCCATCGTTACAAGAGCTCTGTCTCTGTTGTTGCAGGTCAGTTTTGTGCTTTTTATGGAACATTTGGTGATGTAGTGAACTCTGTATTGCTTATTGTAATCGCCTCGGAATGAGCAGTATGATCATTCATACTAGCATTGTTATGGTTCAATATATATTGTACTTAGTGAATGGATATATTTCATGAAGCAATACCTTTTGGAAAGAAATAATTGTAGTAAATGTGTAGTATGTCGCCAGACAGCCAATTCATAATTGTCACTGCTGTACATTCAAAGATGTTGTCTCTGTGCAGGCTCTGTTAAATGCTGCCATTCCCGATCATGAAGCCGATGCCTTCAGACCCCCAAGAGTCGAGGAGCCTCTGTATTTGGACTCTGCTGTGGAGTGGTGTTTGGGCGGACTTTCTCGTTGGGATGCTGAGCATTATCTCTTCATTGCCGAGAGAGGTTACCTGTATGAGCACAACTTTCGCTTTCTTCCCCCTTCTCCCGGTGATTCTGCGCGGCCTGGCGGAGACTCTGTTGTGGCCCCTCAGTGGTTGGCTGTCAGTGAGAGGAAGGCTGCTCCTAGCGGTTGCTGTGGGAAACAGTGCCCTCTTCCTTCTGAGCGCGGTAGCGTTGTATGCAATGAGCAGAGTCGTTCTGCAGGACAGGCGCCTGGCTCTCCTCTCCAGCCTGCTCTACTGCCTCACTCCCGCCAACGTCTTCATGACCTCGGGCTACTCGGAGAGCCTGTTTGCCGCGCTGACCTTCGGCGGCCTCTTCCTCCTGGAGAAAGGGTTCACCTTCAGAGCCTGCCTCGCTCTCGGCATCGCCACGGCAGCCCGCTCCAACGGCCTCGTGAACATCGGGTTCCTGCTGTACCTGCCGTCGTTGAACGCGCTGTCCCAGATCCGCGCGTACCGCACCACGGCCACGGGCCGCGGCAAGGTGCTCCGCTACGCGTGGGTCGTCGCGCGTCTCCTGGTCACCTCGCTGCTGGGCACCGGCCTCATAGCGCTGCCCTTCTGCGCGTTCCAGTACTACGGCTACCGGACGTTCTGCACGCCGTCCACCGCCCTGGAGCGCATCCCGCCGGCGCTCGTCTCCCTGGCCAGGCGGAAGGGCTACCGGATGCCCGACGAGAACGGGCCCCCCCCGCTGTGGTGCATGAGGCCCCTGCCGCTGCTCTACTCCCACATCCAGGACGTGTACTGGGACGTGGGCTTCCTGCGCTACTTTGAGCTGAAGCAGATCCCCAACTTCCTGCTCGCCCTGCCCATGGCCAGCCTGGGCATCATGGCGGCGTACGCGTACTACCAGGCCAACCCGGACATGTGTCTCAGACTTGGGCTCTGGGAGAGCGCCCGCAGGCGTCTGGACAAGCCCACGCCGGGGTTCTTCAACCCCAAGGTGTTTGTGTACGTGGTGCATTCCACGGCCCTGTTGATATTCGGAACGTTGTGTATGCACGTTCAGGTAAGCACCTCCCTGGATCAGAGAATGACTTGCATTAATGGGAAATGGCCTTTTCTAATCCCGCTCCTTTTTTGTCCCAGGTTCTGACCAGATTCCTGGCGTCGTCCACGCCCGTCCCCTTCTGGATCAGCGCTCATCTCCTCCTGCTCAACGAGCCGTTGCTCCATCGGCGGAAAACGTCGGTGCCAAACGTTCAGCTACGGGCGCACGACACCTCGAGAAGCGGGGGCACCAACCCGCTCCACAACCCCGTCAGTGCACTGCTGCCCCACTGGAGGAACTGCTCAGCCACCACCCAATGCATCCTGGGATACTTCTTGTCTTACTGGGTGCTTGGCTTGGCGCTTCATTGCAATTTCTTGCCCTGGACTTGAACACACTACACGCCTAATTAATCCTAACGCAATACTTTTCAGTGAGGTTTAGGGGGATCTTATTTTACAATTTATTGCTATAAGTCTTCTTATTTCTCATAATCAAATCACAGTTTAAGCGTACAGTGTGGAGGACGTAGTGGCACCTAGCGTCGAGGTTGCAGATTGCAACAAACCGAGTACCCCCTCCTCCCCTTTGCCCCAACTCTCCCTTTCCAAAGACGTAGCTCTGGCCTGTAAGGGGCCAGTAGCAGCAGTAGTAGTAGTATTAAGTAGTTGTTTTCCAAAAGGTTGTCATCTTCTATGACAGCATTGAGTAGCAAAGCTCTTACAGTTTATAAGTAAGATAGTGTTTAGGATTTTTTTAAATTCTCCCGTACCCGCTCCCTTTGTAGATAAAAGGCCTATTCTAAGGTAACAGAACACAACTATGTATATATCCATGGGATTATACACTTCAAACATACTTGTGATACTTTATCCATTTCTGCCAAGTCTGTTCCGCTATGCCACTAATTCTACATACTACACCTTTAAAAGACAAAGCCATAAAGTAAGGAATTTATTGCATGATATTTCATTACCAACTCTACATATAAAATAAATGGCAACCAATTACTTAAAATACAGTGACAGGGTTATTAGTAATTATATTATTCTTTCGTTTCAATTGTGATTCATCATTGCATTTTCACAGCTTTCTCAAATGTCGCTGCTAGGAGGTTTCTGGAAATAAAAACTTGCGTCCTTGCAAAAAAGTTACTTTACACTTTTTGCTTTCACATTTATTTATGTCGGAGAAATCCTTATCTTCTCAGATATGTCTCATTCGAAAAATTGTTAAAACAATGGAGAGGGATAAGCTGGTCATCAATATTTGTGAAGTTTTATGTCAAATCAAGTCTGTTTGTTATTTCATCAGAGTGGTGGTCTCAAATAGCTTCACAGGCCAACATGATGCAACACGGTCCTGAAAAGGGGAAGGAAAAACTCCTAAAACCAAAGGGAAGTGGCCTAGCAATGACCAACTGCATTTATGACGAATGGGCTGTGAAATGGTTACAACAAATTATTATTAATCTCGGAAGATTTCAATGTGATTAAATAGGTTAATTAAGTAACAAGATATTACTAAATGAGGCATCACAGTGGTGATTTATCCTAAAATCCATTGATAAAAGCCCTATAATTTACTGTTTTACTAAAGTTACAAACTGGGTTTCGGTGGCGAAACTTTTACGTCTGTGAGAAATGACCGTTTATCGCCAAAGGTGTCGCTGATGAAAATGCAGAAAAAAATGGCTAATTATTGTCTGGATTACTATTATTCTAAACAAACTAGTGGTTTATGTCTACGCATATAAAAAAGCATAGGCCTAACTTTTTAACCTATGAAAATGTAATTGGTCTAAAACTTTTTGGTCTTACAATGAGGCTCTATGGATAATTGCATTATTAATGTAGCCGTCATTTACAAATATAAAAGACACATGCATATAGGACGGAGAGTAAAAAGGGGAGTATGTTAATGGAACAACGTAGATTAGGAGTAGCTTGAGGGCTAATTCGCAAATGCAAAATCGAGCAAATAAAAGCATGAGCTCGCCTGCGTTTCTTTCACAATGTTTCCCCAGATTGTATTTTCTGCCCTCTACTGTTCTGTTTAGGAAGCATAAACCAGCTTCAACCGCTCAACAAACAATTGACTTCCATTTCAACCATTGAAACACATTATTTCTTCTTCTCAGATGAGAAGATATTTTTCTTAAACATAACTAAATGTGCCATAACCTTTGCCTATCAACGTGTAACTATGGAGTTACATGTACACTGACCTTACCCAAAACAAGACGGAACTCTGAGAGATCTGAGGACTGAGGCTTTAGCTTGGTTCGAAATCAGTAAATCAGATGTTCTGTAACCTTAAAAAGAGATCGCAGTCTATCAGTTATCTCTAACACTTCTCTGTGTCTCCACCTTTCAAACCCTCAATCAATAGTGTGGAAATGAAGAAGATAGGACTCACTCACGAACATGTTCACACTTGACTTTAACCTTCAGCATGTATGTGAGCAAAATGCTCGTTTCATCGATCAGAAAAGTGGCCCCTAAAGCCACTAAGGCATGCAAAACATACAAATATTCCACTTACACATTCTGGGCATATTATACGTCTTAAGGGGCTTTTTTGGATGGCTCTTTTAGAAATGGATTAATTTTCTGAAATGCTATATGTGCACCAATGTGAGTTGTAGGAAACTATTTATAATCAATCTATAATTAGGCCAACTACATATTTATAAAGACCTATACAAATGTCTATACTAAGGTACTTATTTCAACTCATGTGGGCCAGCGGTTGTGAAAGGGGCGACCGCAGCTCCACCTGGGCCCTCAGGTCTGAACAGGAGCCAGACCCGACGCTTGGAGCCCAACCTCACCTCTGGGCGGGCGCGTCATCGCCCGAACAGTGACGTAGGCGGGCTGACGCTTAAAGAAAAAGACACGCCAGACATTTTGTAGTGTATCAATGACACAATAACGGGTTTTTTTTTAATGAGTGAAGGTCAATGCTAATCAATGGATTCACCATCGCAACAATGGTAGACGTTCTCACTTTAGGGAAGGGATTCAACTCGGGTCGACCGACTCTGTGGGACTAGGTAACGGTAGCGCTGTCTCGGCTGCTACGCTAACCGCTGCTATCCCCAAGTGGCCCGTACAGGTTGAATGGCTGTCTTGGAAGAAGTGGACGCGTTTTGAACACCAAGTTATAGCCCGTCGTGTGTCAGATACATGTGCCTTCAGCCCCACCACCACCACCACCACCTCCTCATACAGTGGACTGGGTCTACACACCATGAAGAGTTGTGAGTACCAGCAGATAGACCCCCGGACGCTGTCCGCGTCCAACCCGCCCGCGCAGCGCTGCGCCGGCGGGCAGAGCAGCGCGCGGAGCCGGAGGAAGTGGGAAGTTTTCCCGGGAAAGAATAGATTTTACTGCGATGGACGAATAATTCTCGCCAGACAGAGTGGGGTGCTCCCTCTGACACTGGGCCTTATTGTTGTGACTTGTGGCCTTTTCTTTGCGTTCGAGTGAGTATAACTATGCTTATTTACAATTGCAAGTTTGTGTCAAATGCAACACTCATGCACTTATTAAAGTAACCCCGAATACATGCTCTTATGGTCTCTGATGGTCTTCCCCGGCAGCTGCCCGTTCCTAGTGGAGCATTTGACCGTCTTTATACCTGTGATCGGCGGAGTGCTTTTTGTATTCGTGGTGGTCTCCCTTCTGCAAACCAGCCTCACCGACCCGGGCATACTACCCAGGGCTACGCCGGACGAGGCAGCAGACGTCGAGCGGCAGATCGGTAGGACGGGTTTTGGGGATGCTTACTGGGAACACAGATGGGACGAGAGAGGGGGTTTATACCATCTCAATTCATGGCCAGATGGAACCGACCGCAGAGGACCCGTTTTCTGGACCTAAGTAGATTACTGTCTGTTCAAAGACGTTGATGGGGAACAATTATCGTGCAGTACTCGCGAAGGATTTCAGTCCTATCGAAACATTACCCATTATCACTTCAGTATCGGTCGCTAAACCTATAAACACACACTATAAAATCAGCTCATGTGTCATTTATCACATGTGCATGTGTTTTATGTTTGCCTGTGATTCCATTGTTTGTATTTATTTGTATTTTCCCGGCCTTTGGTTAACCTTGAAGACACAACGGGGACGTCTTCGTACCGACCCCCGCCGCGCACACGGGAGATCCTCATCAGAGAACAGGTGGTGAAGCTTAAGTACTGCTTCACCTGCAAGATGTTCCGGCCTCCCCGGACCTCCCACTGCAGCCTGTGTGACAACTGTGTGGGTGAGGATACATTTAGTTTCCTATGTTTCCTATGCCGTCCCATGTTGCGTCAGAAAGGCTAGACGTCAACGCACATGAATGAGTCTACACAGCCATCCATGCAGTCTGTATTTAAGCCTTCTTCTCAGCGATACACTTGGCCTACATAGTCGTTGTTGCACCACGTCAACTGCTCACGCAGTGGACGTCAGTTGAGTATGTAGTCTTTAATTTTTTGACACATTTTGAACGTACACTGCTTGAAGAATGTGGCCAGATGTTGCCCAGAACACCTAATGCCGTCTGCGATCGGATCGGCTCAAAATGCGTCATAGGTGCATTGACACATACTGAGAACTGTCGACTTGCGGTCGGATCACCAAAACCCCCTGTTGGGAACAGGGCCTATGATTAATTGATAAAGTTGTTATCTATCTTTATTCTCACTTGAGAAATTGTTAGGGTTGTCTTCTTGTTATGAGAAGTAAATGTTTGCTCCTGAATGTTTTGAGTGAATGTGTTGTGATGATGTCTGTATATTTTGCCCTTCAGATACCCGTGTCCTTTCAATGCAATTCTTGTTATCTGTGTTGTTGTGTTCAAATATGGCGCTGGGAGGAAGAGAAGCCCTGTTGTTGTTGTTTTTAACTTCTGCTCAAAATTGTGTGTAGCGATGGGTCATGCGCCGAAGGGGCATTGTTGAGGAGAGGTGATTGTCTATGCATGCATCACGCTAAAGCGTGGCCTCTGATGTACTTTAGCCCGGACAGTCAGTGGCATCTGACCTGAACGCCAACAGGTATCATGTCTTCATCGCAACTTATTTATCTTCCATCTCCAGTGCTAGACATTGGTAGTAGCCTATATGCATACAAAGCATACCGGGAGAATCCTGGCGGGCAATGACGTAGACACTAGTCTGTTGTGCTCAGATAGCCGTCCACACTGTGACGCTGTCGGATCCGAAAGATGACCCGACCGCCTCGGGAATGTGTTCCAGCTCACCTGACCCCCCCCACCCCCGTTGCAATGTGAGCGAGATCTGTTCTGGGGCTGTCACAGAGACCGGACGGTCGATGCCCTCCTGGCGCGATTCCGGATGATGAGGGTAGCAGTGGAACCGGCCGGTGTCACCGCGGCCACATTGGAGAGACTCGGTTAATCTTAACGTGCCACTCATCCATCGTGGTGAATAAAACCTGCCGTTTCCTCCCCAGAGCGGTTCGACCACCACTGCCCGTGGGTCGGTAACTGTGTGGGCAGACGCAACTATCGCTTCTTCTACAGCTTCATTCATCTCTCTCTCCTTCCTGATCTCCTTCATATTCGGCTGCGTCATCACCCACCTTACCTTACGTGAGTATCGGCACTTCGTACACACTTTGTCACTCAATAGGAATATCTGGTAGACACAATATTTAAAGAAATGAACAAAGTTCACATGTTTTGCTTGATGCCTGCTCTTTATTGGATACTATTCTGAATATTGATAATATTGTTGTTGTATTTTTTTCTATTCTTTAGGCTCCCAATCAGGGAATGGTCTTGTCCAATCGATCCAGGAGAGTCCTGGAAGATATCCTTTATCAGCACCATCATTCACCCCCCTCCAGCGAATATCATTTAGCATAATCAATACTCCTTTACCATCGCCATCCACACCTTAAACATCAACTTACCCTTTAAGAATAAACATTGTCCCTTAAAACATAATCATTACCCCTTTATTACCCCTTAACCATCACAATACCCCCCCTCACCAACACCTCCGCCTGCTGAAGGCGACGCGTGCGGTCAAAACGTGCGTCACTTTCAGCAGAGTCAAAACATGCATCGCGGCAGAGATAAGCATGCTGTGGTGACGAGGTGTTTCCTGTGGCTCCTCGGCCCTAAGCCCACACGTAATAGGATCGCAGCGGGCAGAGCGTCACTAAAAACCCCGTCGTGGGGGTGGTGGGGGGGTGGTGACGTGGATCCAATCAGAGGACTGCTAGGCAGATGGTCCTCAAGGAGGGACGGCCCTGCTGGCTCACGTCTCACCCACAGGATGTGGCCGCTGCCCAGACAAATAGATAATAATGAATGGAAACGGTACCAATTATGATGAGTCGCTTTCTTCTCTTTTTTTAATCATCCGGGGGCCCCCAATGTGAATCTAAACCAATTGACGACTGCGTGTTAAAGTCAGGCCAACGCTCAGACGCTTGTCGAGCCTTGACCCTCCGCCGCACCGTCGTGGAGCTGGTCATCTGCTTCTTCTCCATCTGGTCGGTGATGGGCCTCTCGGGCTTCCACACGTACCTGGTGGCCTCCAACCTGACGACAAACGAAGACGTGAGTCCTAGCGTGCTCCTTGTCCTGTAGCCCAAAGCAGCACTTTTTGGTGATGTGTCCGGTTGTTTCGATAAAGCCCGGGAAGGGAACGCACGGCTTGTTGGGTTTGTTTTTCCAGATAAAGGGCGCCTGGTCCAGTAAAAGAGGAGCGGTGGATAGCGTGAACCCGTACAGCCACCACAGCGTCTTCACCAACTGCTGTGTCACCCTGTGTGGGCCCATGCCGCCGAGGTAAGTCGACCCGGCGCATTGCTCACACGGCGGCTAATCTGTCTACTGATGGTCAGCTTCAGAATCCTCTTAACATGCATCGAGTGGACGCCACCACCCCCTCACCCGCTCTCCCCGCTTCCCTCCTGCAGCCTGATTGACAGACGCGGCTCGGTTCCCCCCGACGACCCGTCCGCCGCCGCCGCCCGCCGCCGCGGAGCTCGAGCAGCCTCCTTTCATGGCAAAGAGCGACACGCGCATGGTAGGACGACCCGTCTCCCGTCCCCTCACACCCCCCCTCCCGTCCGGGTAGCCCTCCAGAGACCCCCCCCTCCCCCCTCCTCCCCGTGTGTGTCGTGGTGTAGCCGGTAGCTGGATCCTGAGGTCCGCCGGCTCGGCACTGTGGGCCCGTGCTCGAAGCCACCAGCACCGACGGAGGCTTCCACGCGGTAGCGCCGTACCATGTCACCGTTTCACGGTTATAGTGCCGGCCCGTGCGAAAAAAACGAGGACTCCCATTTCAGTGGATATCCGACAATTTTATGCTTGTTTACATACTTTTTTTTAGTATAGCTTTTGTTATAAAGAATATATATATCTACTGTGCCTTATCTTTGATCTACTGAACATAAAAGGAAGTGCTACTGAGTTGGTTGTTTGTTTTGTTTTTGCAGGTTTGTATAAAACCAAATGAGTTGTGAGTGAATGCTCGTGTGCTGGTTTATTCCTAATCTCTGGTGTTCGGATTTGGGATTTTGTGATGAAACGCTTTTGCACAGCACTGGTCAAAGTGTGGCCGAGCTGAAATTGAGTTTTATTCCACAAATACACAAATGCTATCGCAAATCAAGGTTTTATTTTTTCACTATATCGTGTCATATCATTTCAAGGTTAAACATGTTTTTTTTTTTTATGCTTTAAGTTAATAAATAAACATTTTATATATTTTTTGGACTCTTATTGAAGTTTAATCCTTTTCAAGTCTTCTATGTTTAATACACTGTGTGAGCGTTTCGATTGCCTCTTTTCGTTGTATGTGTATGCCACTCTGGGAGTCTCCCCAACCCACGGCCGCCTGGTAGTTTGAATCCTCCGTGTTGTTGTGCTGTCTCTCCGCCCCGGGCTGTTAGGAGGAGAGCTGTCAGGACTTTGCTCTGTCCTGCACGGCCTGAAGGCCACAGCCTCTAGGTCACGGCCTGCCAAGGGAACGGTAAGAGTAGGACCGAACCACCAACGCCAAAAACCTCAGCTCGCCGCCTTGCCATCTCACCGCCCGCTGTGTGTGCCACGCCTCCAACCTCGCTGTCGTCCTCCATCGCCTGTGTTTGTTTATCACCTCTTGGGCATCTCTTCTGTGTTTTTTTTTTAATTTGTTTTCCGCACACTAAGCCCGGTAGAGGATGGGGGGGTTTATAGAGCCAATCGGTGATGGTGTCAGGGACACCGTCCGCTGTATATCTACATGCCCTGATTCCTCCCGTCTGCGGTCCACAGCCTTGTCCTGCTTCGCGTCACTTCCCTCGGCATAAGACGGAGGTTCTGTCCTCTTGTTTCTCTTGTGTACTCGTTCTCCCCTCGTCTGTTCTAACTTCCCGGGCCTGTGTGCTCAACTCACTTCCATCTCATCGAAACCTCACCGACCCGGCCTCTCATCGACTAATCACTGTTAACCAGCTGCTGTTCGACTGTTTGGTTTGTTTGTTTGTTTGTTTGTTTGCTGCTAGGCCTTCAAATCAGCCCATCGACCGTTTCTCTCTTTTTTTTTGGTTAATAACCGCTTCTTTTTGACCTTTCTTTCTCCCCCTCCTCAGAGCCCAAAGGAACTGCTGGAGAGGGTGGTCCGCTCTTCAGAACTCTGCCTCCTGGGTCGGCCCACCGTCCCCAAGACCGCTGCCCTCGATCAGGAGGACCCTGCCCCCCAAGACCCCCGCTGCTCCTCCTGTTCTTCCTCCTCACCCTCTGCCCCAGGCTGCTGGCCGGGACAAGCCCCCTGCCCCCCCGCGGCCACCCCCCGCCACCCGTACAGCCGGGGCACCCGGAGGGGGTCGCTGGACTCCGTCAACCCGGCCTTCCGCCTGGCCTTGCCCTCGCCCCGCGCTCAGCCACGTCCCCCTGGCGCTGGGGGAGGCGGCCAGCTTCGCCCCCGTCTCGCCGCACTGAGCGGGACCAGCTGGCTTCCCCTGCTGCGTTAAAAGCTCACGCCAGAGAGGATTATGGGAAATGGTGTTTCTCCAAAAGGTTCGAATCTCAGGATTTCCGTTGCCGATCGGAAGTTGATCGAAGGGTTGTTTTAGGCCCAATCCCATTTCTACCCCTTACCTCTTCCTCTTGTTTTGAAGGGGTAAGGGGTAGAAATGGGATTGGGCCTTATAGTTTATATTTTTGTTCAGGTTGGAGGTAAACTTAGTCCATATATGGTGTGTGTGTGTGTGTATATATATCTATATATTTTTTTTTTGTATTCTTCATACCACACTTGACAGTATCAAGAGTATTAAACAGCCATATCACATCCACAGAACCTCATATCTTCTCTTTGCAGTGGTTCTAGACCTAGAACCACCACTGGCATTGGGAGGATCCTATCTGCCTTATTCACAGTTATTATGTTCTACGCTGTTATGCAAACCATAGTCTCCAGTGTTGGACTTCTGCGTGTTTGGGGGACGGGCTTATTTCTTACTTCCGCGATTGGCCATTTCGGAAACAGTTGCAACCTGCCGTTGATTAAGATCATCAGACGTTCATTTTGTAGATCATTCACATTGAGCGGGATGAATTCTAGTTTGTTCTGAATTACTGTGACCGCATGGTTGTTTTATTTTTATTTAGTATTTATCTTTTTTTATTAGAAACTGCAAAAACTTGTGATGATGGACTTTTTTTTAGTGTGAGAACAGTATAATAATACTGTTAATGAGCGTTACATGGTTAAGTTTTAAGGGTATTTACTTTTGTATTTTTTAAATGTACTGTGGAAATCACAATCTTAAATGGCTGATATTTTGGATGTCAAATTAATGTTTCTTTTTACTTACGTTGCATCCAAAAACTTGATTTTAAAATCCAAATTATATTTTCGATTGACTTAAGATTTTGAAGGTCGACCTTTCTTTTTGTCACATTAGCCTACATACCAAAAGGTAACTTTTTTAGTTATCGAAACTCATTGTGGAAGTCTTGGTAGAGAATGAACTTTGCTAGACTCGACATGTGGGTGGTTAGATCGTATTTCCAGCTAAGTGAACTCGTGGTTAAGCTGATGCCTATTTTAAGGTTACGCACACAGAGCCAGCGCGAGCGGCATTAAACTAGACCCTCAAAGTCATTGCTTATACTTTCTGTTGTTCGGCTGTTGTCCGCTGGGGGGCGGTATCTACTCTAAAGACCCAAGTATAACCAATGGTCCCTAACCCATTGAAGTGAAAACCCTTTACTTGCCTAGTGAACGCTACACAAATGTTAAAGTTAGTGACACATTGTATAAGTAAAATGCTTTTTTCATTCATTCTGAAGCTTGATCCAGCCTATATAGATTACTGGGCTAAATGTGTTACAAGCAGTGCTTGTATGAGCATATTTCTTATTGTATTTTGTAAACGTATCAATGTCAAATAGGGAATATGTTGTATTTGTTTCATTAAAAAAAGGCCTTGTTTTGCAGATATTTTATGTTCTTGCTTTTCAAATGATCGATTCTGCGTATGCCAAACTTACTGCGAGATATTTCCAAACAATGCAAAAACAGTGTATCTGGTGACTAACTGATCGGTGCGCCAGTCATGACGGCTCTCGTACGGTACCACTGGAGAGTTTCAACAACATTTCAAGAACAAGAGAAGATGTGGGAGCGAGGTCCATGGGGCCACCATCCAGGAATGCCGCTTTTGGACTAGTTGGATAACAAGATACACATTTGCCCATGGAAAGGATAACTGTTTTGGAGGGCAGATCGGGCATGAATTACAAATGGTTCACAAAAGCCCTTGACTAATTCCTCTACTCTTTTGCGTGGGTTCCGGCACAGGCTGATTTGTGGAACACAGAAGTTGTCATTTAAAATCTAATCTCACCCTTCATACTTTTGGAAAGAGTTATTGTTTTGAAGCATAGCCAATTAAAAGACGGCAAAGTTCAAGTAATTTCAGTCCACCTTTTAGTGTTTCACGAGTAGGATACTCACGGTATGTGTGTGTATGCGTGTCATATCAGTAAAAATGAATGGCTCTATGAATTGTGCAAAAAATGATTTGACAAGACTCACAGGTTCCAATAAGCTTTCCAAAGTAGCCGGTGAAGTAATTTCATTACTGACATCAAACAACGGCCATGAAACATCTATATTGCATTCAGAAGGGACTTGTTTCTTCATGTTATCAATTATTGATGTGGCATAGGCTTAGAAGCCTACCACCACATTGGTCCATGCGAATTGGTTTACTCAACGAAGGTCTTTGTGTTCTACTAATTCAATACGATGACCGAGTCAGTGAGAACCACCTCAAGCCCAGCCCAGCCTACCCTGGTGCCAAATCTTCATTTCTTCAAGTCTGTTTCTGATGATCGTCATTGCTGAAAGCCTGCTTGGCAGAGTACGGTTAATGCTTTGACTTTGAAGGTGTCAACACCTTGGCCTCTGAATAATATGTGTTTTTTGCGCCTTGAAGTGGGACTCATTCCAGAAGCTGATGCTCTGTAAAGTTGGTCTCTGCGTGTTGCCCTCCCGTACGTCTTCTCCCAGTGACTAGAGTCTCTTCATGAAATAACAAGTGACCCCGGTCATCGTGTAAGGGTCATTGTTATTCTGAAGTGGATCTCCACTTCTAAATGACGGGTCAGAACATGCTGAAGGAGCCAGCTGCGCATGGACACTATAACAACATGTGCGTTCTGTTGAACAATGCGAGAAGAAGAGAAATGTGAACAACAGAGTATGCTGACTTTGTAATCAGATGGCCAAATTAAACGCTAAATCCTCTGAGATTAAGGACTTTAAGAAATGTTAAACAATGATGTCAAAATTGTTTGATGGTGATTTCAAAGGGCAATGAGTAAACTGTTGTTTTACGTAACCTAAGCCATGTTTGGACTGTGTGTGTGTGTTTGTGTGTTGTGTGTGTGTGTGTTTGTGTGTGTGTGTGTGTGTGTGTGAGAGAGTGAGTGAGTGAGCGAGTGAGTGTGTGAGTGCGTGAGTGTGTGCGTGTGTTTGTATGTGTGCGGGCGCACGTTTTAAATTGTTGAGTAACTACTGCTTAACAAAGTGTTTGTTTACCAGAGTAGGCTAGGTTTCTATGATAGGTGTAACTGGGTGTGTGTGTGTGTGTATGTGAGTTAGAGTAACTGTGTCAACCAAACCCTTAAAGCTTATCATATTATGTAATTAATAACGCATCAATAGTTTAGCTTAGCCCAACGTATCCTAACAAAGACCATGGTTTCATGTCGGACTTCTTCTTCTGTCGGCCTTTACATGTGATTCTCATGCCTGAACCTGAGTGATATATCCCATTGCTGGCAGTTAACCCGTCTCACCCTAAAAGTCATTCTGTTCACATTGTGACTCGTTTTTTGTTATTCCATTTAATTGAAGCTAAAGGTCAGTCACAGATTGAAAATAGTAACCTCTTGTTTTGGGGTTGGACAACATCCTTTCACAATATAAAATAGAACAAACAAGTTCAAAACGAGATGCACAATAAGATGTTGTGCAAGTATATGCTGTTTCAAACAGAATCATAGTTAACGTCCGGTTAGGGATCAAAAGTAGATATTTCTATTCACAAGCCTGCAAATATATCAGTAATCATTTCAAGTTCAGTGCCGAGATCTGACGAGTCAATTCTTTCATCAAGGTGTTGCACAGTGGAAGAAGAGATATGAGAGTGCAATGTTCCAACGGCCAAACCCATTGGGTTTCTTCTGGGGACCCCTATGGTTGGGGCCCGCTGCCATGTGGCACAACATCCATTTTTGCAACTGTGTCACTGGTGGTTTGGCAATAGAGAGGCTGGACTTCATTCCGCTGGTGTTAGGACGGTCTTTGGAGCAACAAAGGATAAGCCTCTTTGCCCTGACTCTACTACGATGAACGGAAGAGGCTGGAAGTCAGCGGTAGTCAAACCCATCTATTCTGCGGACGCACTGGAAGGTATACAACCTCTGAAGGAAGGGCCAGAGCCAGGTTAGTGACCTAGTGGCTTGGGTGTTTCACTCCTCACCCAAAGGCACCGTTTGATCCCCAGTGCCTCGTTAACCCCCACCTGCTCCTTAATGATGTCCCTAATTCACTGTAGTCTATAAAGTTTCTCATGATAGACCAAACAGTAGTTATGGCAACACACTGGAGCTAACTTAGCTTCAGATTTATCGTTGCACAAATAATGTGTTTCAGGTCAGGATTAATATTGGAAGAGGGGAGAAAGTGTGTGTGAAAGAGACAAGGGCTTAGATAACAGCACATCATTCATTCCCGCTGTATTGGTTTAGCGTGAAAGCAATGTTGAATCATTCAAATGTCTTTAGGCCGTGAGAGTGGAAACGAGGAGTTAAATGGAAGGTGGTTTGGTCATGATCCAACGACCCGCACTGGAACCGTCCAGGCCATGTATTCTCCTGTGACTCGTCTCTCATCTTGGAAACTTCTGGAAGGCAAGCTGACGTATTATTGATAATACAGACAGAAAATTGAGTAAAGGGAGGTCTATAAATTGTGCTTCAACGTCATTCATGATTTACAATTCTGTGATGTTCTTGTGTGGCTCTTGGAACTCCAGAGGATGCCTGACAGATAAATGTATAGTCCGATAGAATCCTCTCCAGGAAAAATGATTTGAAGCTCCTGGATGAGATTCGGAGAAATTTGGAGGACACAGGTTCAGTTCAGCGCACGGTGATGGAATGCTGCTTGAACAGACTCTTGCTTGGTTGGTAGCACGAAGCAGCAGCACTGTGGTAGTAGGCTCATCCGGCCCGCAGACAGCTCTAATCGTCCACAAACCACAGACCCTTCATTATGCTCCATACTTCTAGACACAAGACCAAGTTTTCCCCTCTTGCTGTGGGCTACTGGATACTTTGTAAGTCAGATTCAGAGAATGAAACCAGAGCCCTCGGGCCGAACGAGGGTTCCCTCATTCTAGAAGGGTCCTTCCTTTCTTCTGCCAGAACCATTAGGGCCTGCATGAGTCAGGCATTCATGTTGCGCACGGTGAGGTTAGGAATACAGGCACAGAACGAGGTGTTATAAACCGATGAGAATTAACTATGGATGCTACGTAAGATCATAAGTAGATCATCAATAATACATAGATGTTTTATCACTGGAAAGATTGACATTTGTCCAAGTAGACAATGGGTCTCGGTAGCTGTCCTTCTGCCAGCCCGCTACGTACCCTCTTAAGGTGGCTGTGGTGTGAGGGGACATCCAGACAGGGAGCAGACCTGTGTTATTACCAGGCCACATATTATTCTAGAGAGCTTCCACTAGAAGCTATCTCTTTACAAGTAGAACAACACTGCATATGGGCTGATCCTCCTGTGTCTAGTCCCGGGCACGGTCATGGGGTTATGTGGGTTACCAGTGTTCATGTGCGTTTGGCTTGTACAAATGGTACACTTGGCAAAAAGGATACCCTGTTAAATATAGCACATGTAGAGTATGTTGGTCTGATGGGGTCGGGGGGGGGGGGGGGGCGTTTTGGGTGACCGAACCCCGCAGCTGGAGCTGATGTCCTCGTTTTTTAAAAATAGGATGAAAAATATATATTAATAGATTTTGAAATGGCAAAGGTCATAGCTTGCTTGTGATGTGAATTTTGAGACAGTTGGTAATTAGTCTTGTGTCCATCTGTTGAGCCGGCCTCGCTACGTTGTGGTCTTTTTGACGACGTTATACCGAGCAGGCATGACCAAACAATAGGCTATCGATATCATATAGAACGATTCCCAACTTATTCTTTAGCCTATTTGGCCGACATAAGTTTGTTGTGTTTTTTTTTACACCACCCGGAGAGTAAAGTATAACATATGTACTGGCAAGTCTAACACCAGCCTAATTTTGAACCTTGAGTTGGAGCTGTAAAACTATGCAGGAACTCCAAGCTTACTACAACCTGCTCAACTCTGGCGACACACAATGTATGCATCTGGAACAATCAATATATTACCCAGCATGCTGTGTGTGGCCAGCCAATCTGTGCGTGAACACACTGGACCCTCTCTGATCAAGTCTATGGATCAATAGATAAGAACGGTTTGGAGTAAAAGATAGGCAAAGCCGGCCAGATGACATGCAATGGAGTGGTTGGCTCAAAGAGAGGACAAGATAAACGACTTGCAGCTCATTTCCCAATGAAGTAGCAAAACAATGACGTAACAAATGACATTTGAAACTATGCTTAAAAAATGCAGAAGTGACGATGTCAGTACGTAAAAGCCCTGCAGATGACAGATTGTATATGCGCCCTAGTTTTATTTAATTTATTCTGCTGGTGACAATTTATTTCACATTTTTAATTGGCTAGATCCATGAAAAAGGTTAAAATCTGAATTCTGACTTTGTGTCCGAATTCTGACTTTAAACTCACAGTAGATCACATATGGCCCTAATTCTCTTCTGTCTTTGGGACCCCCTTGAACCATATGGACCTATAAAGAAAGCCTGGAACACGCAAAACTTGCCTACATCCGACTCTTCGGTCAGCATCTGGTTGCCGTCCTTAATGCCGCAAAGGGACTCTCCCTGAATTTGGTTCCTTTCAGGTAGCCTTTATATTTCCTTACATGTAGCCTGTCAGGAACTTCCCTTCTTTAGCCTCTGACATTAAACTCTGAATTCTGACTTTATTGCCAGAATTCAGACTTTAAACTCAGAACTCACAATAAAATTCACGTGGCCCTAATCCTTTTCCTTAACGACGGCACGTAAACTTCAACCAAAACACTAGGCGTGTGTACTTCTGGCCAGAAATGCTCAGCAGCAATCTGCTCAGCTTGAGCCAAGCACAAACGCAGTCAATCAAGCATGCAGTCGGTGGGAGAGGACTTTGACGTCAAGGGTACGCGCTGCTGTCCGCAACCTGCAGCTCCGGCATCCCATAGATTGGTTGTCTGCCCTCGTGCTGATAAGTCTCCGAGGTTCTTTATCGCCTGTTCACACTGCCAAAGACAGGTATGCCCCGGTGCGGAAGCCAACGGGTCAATCCGACCAGGTAAATCCAAATTCCCTGACATTGAGCACAACTGGCATTTCCCCCCCAAGACGTTGGTAAACGCGGTCGTTTGGCTGACCTAATCTCAAAGGAACAGGGGTCGGCTAATTTCGATTCTGAATAAGGTCAGCAGAATCAATAGACTATTGCTCTTATAAACTTCAAATATGTGACAAAGCCACTTCGATGCACTTACAATAAAACCCAACTTCCTTCACTTCTAAAAGTGCAAAATGCAAATATTTTAACATTTCAATAGCTTTGTTCGTGTGTTGGTTTGTTTGTTTCTTGACCGTGACAGCAGACTGATACCGTGAGTGTGTGTGTGTGTGTGTTATCTGGTATTTATTGTGGCAGCTCTTACTGGCCAATTGATTTACAGCTATGCTCTACTGTTTGGTCTGACGTAGGCTACAACAAAGTAAAAGCATGTGTCCTGTGATTCCTGTGGTTGCTGTTACAGAGAAATGACTCCTGCTTCTTGACTTTCCAGAGTCCCCAAAATACTGTATAACCACATAGAATACTAAATAGGGCTTTACATCAGATGTATTTTCAATAATGTTTTGAGTGGTTCGGCTAAGCTTCTTCTGAGTAAAGGGCTACGTCATGGCAACGGCTAGATGTTTGATCAGGTGTTGAACAGGATTTGTATGTCATTTATTAAAGGTGTGACCAAACACCAGCTCTATTACCCAACCTACAAGACTCACAGTTGTGTAGGTGTGGGCCATCGATGCCAGCTCAAGCAAAGGATTGATGTGTAGACTTAGCCAAAACCGAAAGGTAAAAATAACTTTTTTTGCTCTCCCATAACCCCAAAATGTCTCACGGCGGCCGTGAGCTCATCATGAACCTCTAGACCACTTCTGGTTCTTCTTCCCCATCCATGGTTCACTTGTCTGGGGGAAATGATCCACAGCTACCATGCGCGGGGGGGCTTTTTGTGGTACGGTTTCCCAGCAGTGCCTGCAGAGGGCTATAGCTGGAGATTCCTCGGCCCAGCTGCCCCGACAACAGTGGATGCGGTTGCTGTGGAAACAGGATTACATGAACATCCTAGGTTCTGATCGTCATGCTCAATGCTCCAGCCGCATGACATTACTTCCAGATCGAATTATTCGTGAGGAGCAATCTCACTCTCCTGCACTTTGGGACTTTAAGGCCCAGTATAATACCGTTTTACAATGCCATTCCAATGTCTCACTGCTGCGTGTTGGTGTGGGTGCACTCTGCGCATGCGTCTGTCTCTCACTATTGCCGTCTATCTGCTTATCTCTGTCTGCCTATGGTTCTGTTTATCTTTCCATCTGTCTGTCTACCTATCTGTTTGTATCTCTGTCTGTACCTGTCTCTCTGTCAGTGCCTCACTGTCTTGTCTGCCTGCTTACCTGTCTCTCTACCGCCCTGTCTGCCTGCCCCTTGAGTGCATCCCACTTTGCGTTGTCTTCTTTTGCTACATTTTACTGCCCAGAAAAAAAAGATTAGCGATGAAATAAACATAGCAGCACTAGAGCTGGATGTTTGTCCGGCTACGGCCGTGTGACATATGTGAACAGACTCCCAACACAGCCGCTCATGTTAACATAGGATGTTTGGCCAGTGTCACTATCTCAGCCGGAGTAATAAATACAACGGCAGTTTTAAAACCTCAATGTTTATCTTACGAGCCGGAAGGCAGGTTTGTATTTCCAATGCAAATGCACGTCAGACTAAAACGTAATACTTATACGTCATAGTAATAATTGAGAGGAACAATGAAAGGATGCAGTGCTAACAAAAAAACAATTAAATGTCAACTTTAGGCAGTAGAGTAGAATATATTGAGTCAACGCAACACATTATAGCTTTAGCCTTTTAGTCGGTTAAACAAATCATTATGGTGAATTGGGAAGTACAAAAACCTAATTGCTTCAAGACTGACAATTGGTTTAAAGACTTTATGGATCTCTTGTCAATGGAACGTGAAAAACTTGTTCCTCAATGATCTTGACCGTGGGGATGAAGGTCCCTGATTTTTATAAGACTTTATGAGTAATAATATTATTATTATGGATCTGCACCCCCCCTCTCTTGTTGTACTCTGTATTGTTTTGTAATGTCCTATGAGTTGTTATCTTGTGATGTATGTATATGAGGTTTGTGATTGTTCTTTTTAATAATATATATATTTTGATAAATAATAGAAAATATATATCACAGTTATTCTTTGTGTATATGGATTGTTTTCAAAGAGTATGCAGAAACCTGTTTCTTCATATCTGCCTTTAATCATGCAATGAGAGTGGTTGCGTTTACGCTGATAAGCAAAAATGGAAATTACATCGCAGTATTTGAATACCTGTGCCGAATGTACAAAATGGCTATCGGGGGTTATCGGGCCTTAACGCTGATCAAACTATAGCGTTACTCTTTAACACGTTGAGGCTGTTGTGGTTGCAGGATTAAGTTTTCCATTCGTCGCCTGGAAAAACAAAACAAAGATAACCTATCTACTTTTCTCATTAATTACGATAAGAGGCAATACAAATATGTGATATGGTAGGATGCGAGGGGCCCGTTTTTGATATCTAAATGGAAATACTATGTGGTTGACAATATGAAGTCTGCACAGGTGTTCCGCTCCCTCTATGCATTTGAAACTTCTTATAGCGTTGTCATTAAAAGCCCTACAGTGGTTAGGGACTGTGAGATCATTGACAGTTCTATATGTCCTTTTATTTGTTAGGAAATTATTAGGCTACTGGTTGTCAGATTGTCCCTCTTCAAAGTTACATTTTAATGGTGTGTAGTTACGTATTTTTTGTACCTACTTGGCAAATACATTTTAAAAGAGAGTTATAATGGTGGAGCATTATAGTTTATTACAGGCTGCATGTCTTGACATGAAGTCGGACTTGATTGAGTAACGGGGGCTGGACGCTGTCACCCTGACCCATGTGATCCTCCAAGCGTTCGTTGCGCTTTACTGGTGGCACTCTTCGCCAATCAGAGGCGTTATGCTAATAAGGTGACTTTAAACCCTTTCAACAAACCTTATGAATTGGTTCATTGCGAGTTGATCGTAGCTGGTTGCAGACGCATATTTCTGGGAACATAACATAACCCAGAATCAGTCAATCTTTATTTGTGTCATTTTCGTCCTTATCGAAACTTTTCAAAAGATCTGACTACCGCTAAGACGTCATTCTTCGCTGTTTTTTTTGTTGTTTTTATCAAGAACCTTTTTTTTAATTTAGGGCCTCGAGATATATCGGAAAGCATTAACTGCGATTTCGCTGATTTCTTTGGAGAGCTACATTGCAATGTCTTGCGACGATGATCAGAGTCGTCGGTTCTGCGTGTTGCCTTGGGACCAGGTGCAGCGTCTGGACTCGATCCTGGGAGAAACTATTCCCATTCATGGACGTGGAAACTTCCCAACTCTATCCGTACAACCCCGGCTGCTAGTTCAGGTAAAAAAAAAACCCTAATCCTAACCCTAGACCTACAGGGTGGGTCCGTTATAAAATGCCACAACCAACACTGACTTAATTTCAGTGTTTGGAATGAAAGAAATACAAAACGCTTCTGCGTGTATGATATGGACCACTGCGCTATGGGACTGCGCTTGATGTCTTACTTTTTTGTAGGACAAGTGTTTCCCAATGTTATTAAACAAAAACGACATATTATCAGCACAGATCAGCTCTAACCCAATGAATCACCAGTTCCTCATCCGACATGCTCTTCGTTCGGCAGAAAGCAACATAATCAGGACGAAATTAGACGTTTGTGAATGCTATTTGGGGTTTTGGATCAGGTTCAGAACCCTGGCAGCGCCTGTCATATAGGCTACTCTACGTAGGCTACATTATGTGGCTTTCTGGTGAAAATTTACGGTGTAATTCTCTGAATCTACTTTATAGAATTCGGCAACTTTGTGTGTCATCTCATGGATCCCGCTACACTTGAGCCCTGGTTGTGCGCATGCCCACTCCCACGCAAGCATATGACACGACTTTACTATCTATAGACCTGAAACGTATTTAATATCACAACAACTGTGTTTGAGGCTGGCCGTCTACGTGTCATTTTGATTTGTTACTAACCAACTAATCTGCACACCACTAGATACACACACTGACATCATGTGCCTATTCTATGGGTCAGTGAGCGAGTTTTTGAAGAACTTCTTCCACAGACCTCCATTGTAACCTCGTGGATTCCTTAGTCCAAGGACTTACTCTGTCTCTGAACATTCAGATTAGACTTTGATCAAATGGCCCTGTAACCTGCTAAACCTGCTTTGTAAATACAAAATATAAGTGTGTGTGTCCGCTTTGCCTTATGGTTGGCCATTTGTTGTTATAGCACATCCAAGAACAATGTTAATATTGAAACGAGCCAGCCTTTGTTATCACTGCCCCTTGTGTTAATTGTGCCTTGACAGAACCGGTCCGATAACTCCCTAATAAAAAAAACGAAGAGCTGACTTTCGTATGGCCTACCCACCCCCCCCCCCCCCCCCCCAAGAAAATATGCGCAGGATGCTGATTTGTGATGTCATTGTCGGAAGGCACTGACGTGTGCATGCTAGCTCTGTGTAGCCAAACAAGAGTGCAGGGTACATTCAGTGTTGAGCTGCTAGACCTTACACGATGGTGCATTATTATGTTGAATGTAGATATAGATCAGAGGTGCACCACTGTCTCTGGGAAAGCAAATAAAGACATCCTATTGATTGGTCTACACACACTACAGCATGGCACCGTCCCCGGACGCCATTCAGAGAGCGAAGCAAAGTTTAGTCTTTATTCTCTCGTAATATGCAATCTTGGAGACATGTTTTTCCCCTTTCTCTCACACACACGCATGAACACGCAAAGATGCAAGCAGACACACATGCTCCAATGCGCTCTGATCAATTATTGCTCAGACTGACTGAAGAAACCGATCATCGAAACGACTGCTTGTACGCACAACCCTAGTTTAAGTTAGTGTTAGTAGTAGTAGTAAGTTAGTAAGTACACGTGAACTTCATTATGGGAGAGGCAGCAAGCGACGTCCACATGTTGTTTCAGTCTCCTGGTGCGGTTCTACGGAACCGGGGCAGATGGATAACCTGCGTGTGTTTACCCCGTGTCTCGACTAGGTGGTGCGGGCGAGGCTTGAGGAGAGGGGTGTGTGCGTGCGGAACGTGAAGCTCAACGGGTCGGCGGCCAGCCACGTGCTGCACCAGGACGCGGGCCTGGGCTACAAGGACCTGGACCTGATCTTCGCCGTGTCCCTGGGGGACGAGCGAGCCTTCCGCCTGGTGAAGGACGTGGTGCTGGACTGCCTGCTGGACTTCCTGCCGGCCGGGGTCTGCAAGGAGCGCATCTCGCCGCTCGCCCTCAAGGAGGCGTACGTGCAGAAGCTGGTGAAGGTGCGCACCGACACGGACCGCTGGAGCCTGATCTCGCTGTGCAACAACACGGGCAAGAACGTGGAGCTCAAGTTTGTCGACTCGCTGCGGCGGCAGTTTGAGTTCAGCGTGGACTCCTTCCAGATCTGCCTGGACTCGCTGCTGCTGTTCGACCGCTGCTCGCAGACGTGCATGTCGCCCAGCTTCCACCCCAGCGTGGTCGGCGAGAGCGTGTACGGGGACTTTGAGGAGG
>OLKM01000086.1:214592-227092 GCA_900291075.1 Melanogrammus aeglefinus
TAGTATACTTTATTTTTTTCAAACAGAAGTCTAAATCAAAATGACAATGTGTAATGCAGAGACAAATACAAAAATAATGTTAAAACTTCCGCAAGTGGCTTTCAATTGGAAATATCTGTTCACTACATCATTTGGACACAATAGCATTTATAACCGAAACGACAAAACAAAAACACACACACACACACACACACACAAAAAGTACATTATTTAGACTGAACCGTGAAGTAAGAATGCGTGATATCATCGAGCCTCTGCGCAGGTAAAACCCCTCGGTTTTCCACCAGAACAAAGCGAGAGGGCCACTGTCCTTCCAAACGGTAAGAGAGACCACTCCAAAAGACATTCAACTCTTGACACACATCAATACGTGTCGTCGGGACAGTAATCACATTGAGGCGAGATCATATCTTTTAACTGTTCCCAATGAAAGAAATATCCATCAGGAATCTAAAAAGAGGAATATGCATTCTCAGGGTGAGCATTTAGTTACAATAGAATCAATGGATCTCATGAAAGACATTAAAACAAAAACAAAAAAAAACACGTTAACTCAAAATCAAATCCAAGACAGAAACACGAAATTACCATGACCACCGTCACCATGAAACGTGTCAGGTGTGAGCATACATGTCAACAGGTTCATTCCACAATAGTTTGGATCAACCACCCCCCCTCCCCAATCCCATTTTAAATCAAATAAGGCTTCAATCATTAAACAATTATAAGAAGGGGTTAAGCTGAGGAGGAGGAGGGTGAGCTGACCTTGCACCTGATGCCCAGTGGAGTCGTTAGTGGAGTTCAACTATGAATAAACATTCACCACATCGTCTCAGGGACCGCAAACGCTCCGTGTCCTTTAGGCTCTTCCTTGCATATCACCAACGTCTATGGCATGGCATTCCCCGGAGCGGTGGCTATGGTTAACTGCGTATTTGTAAGAATGTTTTGGCTTGGTAAACACTGGAACCATATCACAAGAGTTTACCTCCCAGGTGCCGAAAGGGGAACCATCGAGCCAAAGAGGTTTGAAGGCTTGAAACCGCATTTTGCTATGATGGACCTGGTCCTCTTTTTGCTGCATGCGTTCTTTGTCCCCCCCCCCCCCCCCCCCACCCCCAACAACAAACCTGGATAGGATTGTCACTGAGAACGACCATCTCTAAACGATCCATAACTCGTAGACAAGTTGAATCCACAATATGGCAGCGCAGGCATAAAACCCCTAAAACAAACGGTTTTGAAGTCAAATAAATAGGTTATTCATTGTGACCGAGCAACGCGCCCCGTTGCTACTCAACAAACAACCCCCGTCCACATCATAGTCCAAACAACACACGACTACCAAACCAAACCAAGCCGTAACAGGCCATCCGGCAATAAATTAATGGAATGAAACGCAGCCACTGAGGACGAGCCCGGTCCATGCTACACCTCAGTCACTGTGCACTGACCGTCGGGCATCCTGGACCTCCCGCCGCTGCTGGCGGAGGAGGGCGGGGAGGAGGCGGACTCGGCCCCAGGAGGAGCTCTGTCTTCGGGGCTCAGTCTATGCCTCCTCTCCGCCCCTTCGCCCTCCTCAGCTCCCCCTTCGTGTCGTCGTCGGCGTCGCTCCAGTCGGCGGAGCCGGACTCGTCCACGGAGGTGTGCCGGTCCGAAGACCCGGAGGGCGAGGCCGCCGCCTCCTCCTCTTCATCCTCCTCCTCCTCCTCCTCCTCTCCCTCCCCGGACTCCGCCCTCTCCCGGGGAGGCTCCGGTCCGGGGCTGATCTGGAGCTGCGCCAGGGCGTCCGCCAGGGAGGGGGTCGCCCTGCCGGCCCGGGCCCCGAGAGAGGCAGGCGGTCGAGCGGGAAGCCCCGCCCCCTGTGGCTGTCCGACCGCAACCGCCGCCGCCGCCGCCGCCGCCGCCGCCGCCATGTCCGCGCCGTCGGCGGAGCTCTCGCGGCCGCTCAGCCCGCCCTCGGCGTCCAGGCGAAGCCCCGCCACCCCTTTCTTGGGGATGTCCACGACGTCCCGCTTGATCTTGCGCCGGCGGCCGTGTTCGTTGCGCCGGTACTGCACCATGTTCTCCAGGTCGGCCACGTACAGGAAGCCGGCGATCAGCATCTCGGCCGTCTTCTTGCCCTTGGAGAAGGCGTCCTCCAGCTCGCGGCTGGTGCGCTCGTCGTACTGCCACCAGCCGTTGCGGCCCTCGTAGTACCAGGCGTGGTCGCCCGCCGCCCCGCCCCGCCCCCCCGCCGACGCCTTCAGCTCCTCGGGGGAGAGGAGGGTGGGCCTCTCCAGGAAGTCCTCGGGGACCTCCTGCCGGCAGAGGGCGCAGCGCTTGCTCTGCCAGGAGGCGCCCTTCACGCACAGGAAGCAGAAGACGTGGCGGCAGGGCAGCTGCACCGGGTGGACGCAGCTCTGCAGGCAGATGGCGCACTCGGGCACGGGCGGCAGGGCGGGCGGCGGGCCGGTGGAGGCCGAGCAGGACGACTCGCCGCCGCCGTTGCCGCCGCCGCCGCCACCGTTGCCGCCGCCACCGCCCTTCCTGCTGGACGGGTGTGAGTTCATGGAGTGGTCCACCTCGCCGCAGCTAGCCATCCTCGAGGAGTACTGCAGTGGGGCAACGGTCGGGAGTTGGGGTTACGATAACGCACGTGGGAGTATTGCAAGAGAATGTTTGGACAACATTGAACATAAATTAATGGAACAAGTCATCGATAACACGGCAGTGTCTTTTTTCTTTTAGTTAAATGTTATTTTTTTTTAATAATAAATAACGTATCGAGTCATATTTCATCGAACGATGACTCCAACATCATTACAGGCTGTCACGTTGTAGAGATAAGGAGACACATGGAGAGGCTGATACTTACAAGAAGGATTTGTCAATGCTGGTGCAGCATTAGGAGAGTTGTCAAACCTGCCTCTGCCAAAAGGAGAAATGTATAACATTGTTCAAGCTTGAAGAATAAATGTGTCAAAATTTGTAAAAGTAACCATGTTGGTGTAGCAAAATGAAGGCTACAAGTTAACAGTGCAAACCTTTGTTTGTAGGTCGATCAAGTCATGTCATGCAAAACAAACAAGAGATATAGATACATCTTTATAGATGTAAAACCTCAGATATAAATTCTTGTTTAGTTGACGACGATGCAAATAAGCGTGCAGGTTTTTTGTATTATACCATTTTTTGGACTGGTCTAGCCAACGGAGCTAACCAATAGCATACCTGCTACCCAGTTGTGTTTCCCATCGATAGCATCGAAACGCTAGCTTTTATTTGCCCGATTAATTATACTTTTGAAGGACGTAATGATAACCTGACATCTAGTCCAAGGCCATTAATGAAGGCATAAGGTTTGCCACAAACGCAGAGTCGAGGTAAAATGGAGGTTTCTCGTGACTGGCAGAGATAAATGATAACAATACGAGCTGTTGTTGTGATAGCGAGGCTAGCCGTCACTTGAATAGAGTCCACTGCTCCAGCAAATAGACGGAGTTTGACAGCGTAGCTTAGCTAGGGGATACCTAGCCTGAGAGCGGATCCTGATTTGTAGCGTTATCCCGGTGGGCAGCAAAGGACATTTCCGGTCTCTTTAGTTTCTATAAACTGTTTACGGAAGGAATAAGTCCGAAGAGAGAGAAGTATAAGAACATGACAAGAACTACAAGAACATCGATAATAAATGTGGAGCTTTCGCGACAAATAAGTCACATCAACATCCAAAACATGCAGCGAAAACGGATGTCCCTCATTCCAGCCGGCTAAGCCCGTGCAACTGAAAGTCCCGCCCTCTCTTGCCAATAACGCTCATTCGGATCATCCCGTTCCAGGAGTTCCGTCACGAGAGCGAACGCCTGGAACGAGGTTAGGCGATACCAACAGCAACAAACGACCTAGTTTGATTACATTTTTATTTACAATCCAACCCATATAGCTCATGTCTTCTTACCGTGGCGTTAAGAGTCTCTCTCCGGGTTAAGATTCAATTCGCGATTCAAGCAAGCGAAGTTTCTTCTATGCTAATTAAAACCTGCAATTCAAACGCTGACGGACTTTGTTTTCCTTTGATAAAAAAAAAAGACACCAACCCGAGACGAAGGAAAAAGGACGCAGCGGCGTAACCGGTGACGCAGTGACGTAGGCTGACGCCATAACCGGTTTGCATTATATCCCCGGTAGTGCGGAAATCACACGCTCTTCCGTTCCGTCGTAAGCTAGAGGACACTGGTGTCACACAGAGCAGAGCGGCCTTATTTCTTTTTAATCGAAACACACACACCAAAACAAAGCACTACCACCATGTTTTCCCGAGCCGTGAGACCGACCATCAGCCTGGCCAGAGGCCTGAGCACCAGCAGCGTGAACAACGCCAAGGTTGCCGTGCTGGGGGCTTCAGGAGGCATAGGCCAGCCGCTCTCCCTGCTGCTGAAGAACAGCCCTCTGGTGAGCCAACTTTCTCTGTATGACATCTGCCCACACTCCGGGCGTCGCCGCCGACCTCAGCCACATCGAGACCCGCGCCCAGGTCACCGGGTACATGGGTGCCGATCAACTGGACGCCGCGCTCCAAGGTTGCGACGTTGTGGTCATTCCCGCAGGAGTCCCCAGGAAGCCAGGTATGACTCGGGATGATCTCTTCAACACCAACGCCACGATCGTTGCCACCTTGGCCGATGCCTGTGCCCGCAACTGCCCCGAGGCTATGATTTGCGTGATCGCCAACCCCGTCAACTCCACCATTCCCATTCTGTCTGAGATCATGAAGAAGCACGGCGTTTACAACCCCAACAGAGTGTTTGGCGTCACCACCTTGGACATTGTCCGCTCCAACGCCTTCGTGGCCGAGCTTAAAGGTCTTGACCCTGCCCGCGTCAATGTCCCCGTTATTGGAGGCCACGCCGGCAAGACCATCATCCCTCTCATCTCCCACTGCACCCCGAAGGTGGAGTTCCCGGCCGACCAGCTGGCGGCGCTCACCGCCCGCATTCAGGATGCCGGCACAGAGGTGGTCAAGGCCAAGGCCGGGGCCGGCTCAGCCACCCTCTCCATGGCGTACGCCGGGGCCCGCTTCGCCTTTTCCGTCCTGGACGCAATGAACGGCAAGGAGGGTGTGGTGGAGTGCGCCTACGTCCGCTCCGAGGAGACAGACTGCAAGTACTTCTCCACCCCGCTGCTGTTGGGAAAGAGCGGCATCGAGAAGAACCTGGGCCTGGGCAAGCTGTCTGCCTTTGAGGAGAAGCTGGTGGCCGAGGCCCTGGGAGAGCTCAAGGGCTCCATCAAGAAGGGAGAGGACTTCGCTGCCAACTTCAAGTGATCGGGTGACATTGGGTGCGATAGTGGGGGCGCGGTCATACGGTGGGCTGACAACATCAACATCTGTTTGTTTATTTCAAATTGAAGCGCAGAGCTTAAAGTGTTCCCCAAGATTAAAGTCGGCGGGGAAGGGAGAGTGGGGTCGGATGACGTCTGTAGTCTGTCAGGCGACGTCTGTCGTTCTTCAGGTGTCATCTGTAGTTCGTCTTGACCCTGAGTTTGTCCTCTATTCTTTAAATTTGTGATATCTTTCCCTTCCAGCTTAGTGTAGTGTAAACCAGTGCCCTGAGTTGCTTATTTCCGTGCATAATGTGATGTAAACACTGTTATATAACTGAGGTATATTTTGGTCTGTGTAAATATCAAAGTTGTATTTCATCATACAGGCAATAGTTTGTAATCTCTGCCAGGGTCCTCATTTGACCCTTGAGCAAACACTGGTCATCGTGCCTGTTGACAATAATGGATGTTTCCCACATCAATATCAAATAAAACTCGTGAAACCATGACTTTCTTTTCTTCCATTACAAACTGGTAATCTATGCTTACTATGCTGTAAGTAACATTAAATAACATGCATACTCTCAACTTCCCTACTCTTAAAAAAAAAAAAGAAGTTACATAAGTCCTTAACCTGCTTGATGTAGAATTTCCTTAAGCCTTCCAGATTTGTCTAGAAAAGGATTACTGAAGGGGTTCAATTGCATTAGAGTTAATTACCAACTATAAAAAGTATGACCTCTTCAATCTTCCGAGTATGGGAGATTACTGTTAAAACATTTGTTATACAGCACATATCAATGTTAGGAAAAGGATCAATCTTAACCAAATACCTTTCCATGCAGTGATGGCTGATATTATAGCTCAAAACCCAAAAGTGAAACATTTCAACCACTGCTTGAAATTGGATTGACCCATCTTATTCAAATACTAGTAACTACCAACATGATATCTCTGAAGGACGTGAAATCAATTGATCCGTGTGATCAAGAGCCATAGAAGAAACACATGTCGACAAACTCAATATAGTTTTATTTGACGTACAGCGATTGCTTATGGTTTATGCTCAACATTTTCGATTGAGCACAGATTCTGTTTACACCAATGAGCAGAAAAACAACAATAGAAAAACAAAGTGATATGTTACATTTTGCAAATATTTGGAGAGGAATAAAATAAATCTGACCAAGATGTAACGGAAGAAATTATGTGACCAGATCTGAATATTTATTGTTTGCCCCTACGGTGAGAATTGGATATTTGTGAGTGGCAAGAAACATTCTGAAACGAAGAAACAAAAGGCAGATCTAAAAACAAAGCAAAACCAACAAACGATTCTACATAAAGTCAAATAATCTACATAAGGAAAGATGCACAATATTGTACCTATGCCCCATTAAATAACCATACCAACAAAAAGCTAATACGACCTCATTGTTCTCCCACTATGCGACGTGTCTGCCAGTCCTCACACAATGACAGATGCTGCCCCATGGCTCCTCTTTTTGGTTCGTCCCAACAACAGTCTTTAGTGTCTCTGATGCTTTCTGTCGGGGTTGGGGTGGGTGGGGGGGGGAGGCTGAAATTTTCACTCGCAAGTGTAAAAGAGCGAATTCGGATAGTTTTTTTTTTAGGGGTGGGGGAGTACAAAAAGTTACATATTAAGTATTTCTTTTTTATTTCTTTATCGGAAGTCCTTTGCGAACCAAGCCTTTAAGCCAAACTCCGCCCGCTAAATATATAGTATATACATCAACAGTATATTCCAACCATACAGACATAGCAGCAGCACCCCTGCATTGAGGGGTCCATGGGTTTTTCCTCTTTAATAAAAGGGGGTTTGGTTTGAGAGGGGTCCTCAGACTGCTGTGAGGGCACCGTCCCCAGGTGACGACAGGTCTGTCCCGTAGCCCCTGCGGCGCCGGTGCTCTGTCTTGTTCTGGGTCTCGGGTCCGTCGCGCTCCGGCTCGCGCTCCCGTTCCCGCTCCCGCTCCCGCTCCTTCTTCCGCTCCCGCCGACCCTCCTGGTTTTCCTTGTCTCTGCGGTTGTTGTGGCTTCGCCTCTCGGCCCGGCATTCCGGCTTTCTTCCAAGGCCTGCGAAGAGAAGGAAGGTGTTACGTGTTACGCCTGATTTCCACCTGGGCCGTTCCGCGGCGCTTACGTCCCCCCGTTGGATATCAGGCGTTAGTTTATGTCTGCCTGCCGTTCTATTACTCAGACAAAAACAGTGTGGAAGGACGCCTACATGACCCTGATCTTAGTTTAATATAAAGTACACATCTAGACTTGATTGATGAAGTTAATGAATGATATTATGAATGACATAGGCCTATATATTTTTTTAATGTACATACTGTATATATTATTTTCAAATATATTTATACAGTATATATATAATATAATTTGGCTCCAGTAGAATAACGAAATAAGGAATATTTGAACGCAGCCAGACATAATGTAGGCGCTACACCTGCTCTGAGATAAAACAAGGGTCTATTTGAATGTCATTGAATCGGTGAATGCATCTCTACATTCTGACCACTAGGGGTCACTCTTCGCCCACAGATCGCATGTCCACCAGCCCTTCAGCTGTTCTCTCCCCGTGATGCGCAGGCTTCGTCCAAAATAGAAAGCCTTTAAATAAACCCCACGACGTATCTGCTCTCTTGCAACACCATTTCATAAACAAAACAAAAGGGTTAAGGAATGCCGGAGATTTATCTGCCAAAGCTGAAGTTATTAATGATAATAACAAGACCTGCCCCCAGGGAGAGAGGAGACAGATCTTCCTGGTGTAACCAGGGGCCCTTCCTGTTGTTGCACTGCCGCTAATACTGTGTGTGTGTTTGTGTGTGTGTGTGTGTGTGTGTGTGTGTGTGTGTGTGTGTGTGTGTGTGTGTGTGTGTGTGTGTGTGTGTGTGTGTGTGTGTGTGTGTGTGTGTGTATATCTGTGTGTGTGTGTGTGTGTGTGTGTGTGTGTGTGTGTGTGTGTGTGTGTGTGTGTGCGCACATGTGTATATCTGTGTCTATGTGTCTGTGTGTGTGTGTGAGTGTGTGGTGTGCGTGTGTGTCTGTGTATATGTGTCTATGTGTCTGTATCTCTATGTCTCTGTATGCGTGTGCGTGTGTGCATGTGTATATGTGTCTATGTGTCTATCTCTGTCTCTATGTGTGTGTTTGTATGTGTGTGCATGCACGTATATGTAATTCTATGTGCCTCTCTCTCTATGTGTGTGTGTGTGTGTGTCTGTGTGTGCGCGTGTGTGTGTTGTCTATGTGTCTCTGTCTCTGTGTGTGTGTGTGTGTGTGTGTGTGTGTGTGTGTGTGTGTGTGTGTGTGTGTGTGTGTGTGTGTGTGTGTGTGTGTGTGTGTGTGTGTGTTTAGAGCGAGAGAGGACTAGTACGGCCTTGCTTGGCCCGAACAGGGATTTTGAAACTGCTGAAGTAGGCAGTGGGCGCAGACAGAGGGAGAGGGGTAGAGAGATAAAGAGAGAAAGAGATAGACGACCCCCGCCACCCCCCCCCCCCCCCCACACACACTTCTTTCTCTCCACTGTCTGTTCCATGCCTCCCCCAACCCCCACCTCTGTTTTCCTCCCTGTTCATTAATAACCCCCCCTCCTAGTTCCCTGGTTGTACCAGGACGATGACCCATACATTCCTGCAGAATCCAGTGTGGTTAATGCGCTGGGTCCACCCTGGGTTCACTATGCATCGGGCCGTTAGCCAACACACTTTTATCAGCTCCCTGCCACGAGCTGAAATGGACCCCTGGACTAAAAATAATAAATTATGAAATAAGAACTTATGAGACACTGAGACAGACAGACATACACACCAACGCACGCACGCACGCACGCACGCACGCACGCACGCACGCACGCACGCACGCACGCACGCGCACACACACACACACACACACGCACAAAGATTGCTAAATGCCTAGTCTTACAGATCAGTTGTCAGAAGAGCTCAAATCTGTCTAAACAGGGGGGTTCTTCTCTGTGAGTGTGTAATTGGGTATTAACAGCGAGCACAAAGTTGGCCGGCATTAGTAAACTGTTAAGAAGTGTCTGCAAAGGTTTCCGTCGACACAGTCCGTACTGGCCAGGGAAACAAGGTGAAACTCTACCCAGTGAGTGTTCGGTTTGCCGGCACGGTCTCTGGGTCGTCTCCCCCCCAAAAGTTCTGCTATATTTGAACGTAAATGGACTGCTGGATTCCAAATAACTAAATGTCCAAGCGTATGGTATAGTTGAACTCATGAATGGATGGAAAAGTTTCTAAATGATGAAAGGGATTGACACATGGATGGATAGTGTATTCCAGTAGATTAACTCATTGAGTCTCTCTTGCACTTCTGTAAACACAGGAAGTCCTCCCCCCCCCCCTACCGCACCCCTCACATTGTCTGTTCTAGCCTGACACCAGAACTATTTACAAGATCAATGGATTAGTCATACTGTATTTTCTGCTGCCTTTTCCTTTTTTCTGCCCTCTTCTGTTGTAGCTCCAAAATGGGAAACATAATCCCGGGCTGTTTGTGGGGAGGGATTGACATTTGTTTATCTAACCGTCTTGCATTTTGTAGGTCGGGAAGAAATTTCAGATGGACGCTGCAAACTGTGTGTTGACAAAGTGTCTCTGAACGAAAGCCAGTCATTGTTACCCCATTGCAAATGCGGCAGTTCGTAAGAAAACTACGGTAGTAAGAGACTAATACGGATGACGTCAATCAATTTCGCTTAAATTTCAAAGTTTGATGACTTCGCATTTCAATAAATGACGTTCATATTCCAACGTGAAAACGTCGCTAATGTGGGGAAGAGCAGAGTAGCATCAATGTTGGCACCTCCCACAAACTAAATCCTACTGCGATCAGGGATGCCAGGCTGATATCTGTATCCACTTAAAGGCAACAAGCAGACATGTGAACCAAACCTGCGAGAAGCAGCTCATTGGAAGCAGGTGATGTCACTCCCACCGCCAGGGGGATCCGGTTGCTGCTATTTGACCCCAAAGTGTTTGCCTCCGTTGCCCCCCCAACTCCATAGGATTGGTTTCCATGCAAATGTTTACGATTGGCCTGCCACGCACTGTTTTTAAAAACGTTCCATTGTTTCCTTTCACTTTGCTTGTTTAGAGCCCTGCATGTCAACTGGGGGGATGCTGGCCTCGATGGCCATGTGAACCCCCACGCGACACGTGGGGAGACGACCGCGTGATTATCAGCAGAAGGGCAAGATTAGGCCTGGAGGAGAGACCGGGTGTCTGTGTGGTGAGAGTGTGCTTGTGATAATGCGTGCGTGTGTGTGTGTGTGTGTGTGTGTGTGTGTGTGTGTGTGTGTGTGTGTGTGTGTGTGTGTGTGTGTGTGTGTGTGTGTGTGTGTGTGTGTGTGTTTGTGTGCCCATCTGTGTTGGTTGTGTGTTTGTGTGTGTGTGTGTGTGTGTGTGTGTGTGTGTGTGTGTGTGTGTGTGTGTGTGTGTGTGTGTTGTGTTTGTGTGTGTGTTGTGTTGTGTGTGTGTGCCTCATCTGTGGTTTGTGTGTGTGTGTGTGTGTGTGTTTGTGTGTTGTGTGTGTGTGTGTGTTGTGTTGTGTGTGTGTGTGTGTGTGTGTGTGTGTGTGTGTGTGTGTGTGTGTGTGTGTGTGTGTGTGTTTGTGTGGGCTCGTGTGTCTCTTTTATGTACATGTATCTATGTGTGTACATATTTGCATGTGTGGTTTGTCTCTGTGTGGACATCTCTTGTGTGTGTCCATTTTTTGGAAGAACAAAAGGTATATATATACACTTTCACACCCCCTCGGACAGTATATGTGTATGTGTCAGTGGTTTGTCTAGGGGGGGTGCACACTGTGTGTGTATGCGTGTGTGTGTGTGAGTGTGTGAGTATACGTCGGGACATTGTGTATGTGTGGGCTGTGTGTGTGTGTGTTTTCTGTGTGTGGACAGTGTGGGTGTGTGTCTGTGAGTGAGTGTGTGTGTGTGTGTGTGATATCTGTATGTCTGTTTGTAGTCATTGTATGTTGGAATGTGGTCAATGTGTTTGGGTGTGTGATGGATTATGTGTGTGTCTGTGTGCGTGTAGAGATTAATTTAGAGGGCACACAATCTGGCCCAGGGAGGGAGATGAGAGGTTAGCATCGGGTCGATCCCGGGACAAATGAGCCCGTATCATCTTCAAAAGGCCGGACGGGGTGTGGTGTGTGTGTGTGTGTGTGTGTGTGTGTGTGTGTGTGTGTGTGTGTGTGTGTGTGTGTGTGTGTGTGTGTGTGTGTGTGTGTGTTTGTTGCGTAAGGCAGGGGAAGAGAAGGAGGACCGGAGGATGTATCTGTGTCGGGGGGGGGGGGGGGGGCAGGGGAGAGTTGAGTTTGGGTGTGGGGGGGAGTGGGGGGGGGGGGGTCCCTGCGGTCGGTCCAGTGAACCCGTAGCGTGTGCAGTACATAAACAGTCAGGGGGAAGACGCGCCGCAGCAGATCATTAGCTCTGTGGAGTCGGGGCAGCTGGGTAATCACACATGGAGAAGGGGTGTGTGTGTGTGTGTGTGTGTGTGTGTGTGTGTGTGTGTGTGTGTGTGTGTGTGTGTGTGTGTGTGTGTGTGTGTGGGGAGGGGTTAGAGTGAGGGGGAAGCCAAAGGACCCGTGGCGTGCGATGTTACACACACACACACACACGCACGCACGCACGCACGCACGCACGCACGCACGCACACACACACACACACACACACACACACACACACACACACACACACACACACACACACACACACACACACACACACACACACACACACACACACACACACACACACACACACACACACACACACACACAGCGCTGGCTCCTCTTGCTGCGCCAAGGCCAACCCCCTGGTGGGGTTTAGGAGCGGCCCGGCCCCGGCCGGACGTTCCCAGGAACAGGGGGTCCGTGCTGGCTTTTGGTGTCAGGGTGTGTGCGCGTGTCAGGGTGAGTCAGTGGCTGGGTGGGTTATGTTGTATCTCGGCGGTCTGTCTGCGATCTGTCATTCGACAAAAGAGCCCGGCACATTGTTCGAAACGTGCCGTGTGTTCGGAGCAGGCTGAGCCCTCCGGCGTTTTTTTCCTGAGCACCGCTCATCCGACCAACTTCATCCGTGATACCTTGGGGCCCTCAGCGATTGACCTGCCCTGACGTTGGGCGTTCAACTTTATAGCAAACG